>SKCR01009421.1:0-121464 GCA_019454045.1 Zanthoxylum bungeanum
GCAGTTAAGGCAGATGTCGCGAGATTTGTCCTTTGGCTTCCTAGAAGCCACTGTCAACTTGCCTTTGCCCTTCTTTTTGAACTTCCTCTTCCTCGCACCTCCAATTGCCATGGGCCTAGCCTTTGGCGCATGAGAGGTCGATGCATAATGCGCCTCGCGCTTGCTCCCCTTAAGGAGTTCCCTTTCGGACTCCTTCAATACGGATAATAGCTCTCCAAGAGTGTCATCTGTATCCATCAACTTGTAGTTGATGATGATGTTGTTCCACATGTATAGTGCAGCGATTGTAATATCATATCAATCGTCAGCTTCAACCAATGCCAAGACAATATTGTCATTGTTACTATCATCATCAATGTCAGCGATCATTTGAGTCCGTGGGCCTCAACTGATGCGCCGTCTGTCATCCGAGAGCGGAAGAGTTTCCTTACTAGCTCGTACCTCTTCATCCGCTTATGGTGCGGTGAAGATCACGCAATCTTGCCATCATGTTATAGGGATCCAAGTCCCTGTACTGACGTCTGAAATGCTGGGTCATTGCAGCTAGCATAACTGACTGAGCTTGGTCACAATCGTCACTATGAGTCTTCCATAACTCTAGCTCCAGTGGCTCAGTGGGTTCAGGCGGGAGAGGTCTCTGAATAGTATACAGTATCCTCTCAGCCCAAGTACTATCTTGAGGTTCATTTCCCAGTCGGCAAAGTTTGTCCCTTTGAAGACATTATCCCATGATTATGTCGCGGATATTACCTTTGCCTATCATCTTGACAACTATAGTCCAACTATAAAGTCAACGATGTTATGGGTACAGTCAAACTGTTACAAGTAAAATAACAATATATTAGTCCAACTAATTATTTAAAATATTGACGAAATAATTTTGAAAGACGCGTAAGGCTAAGTATCTGAACGAAATTGAAAATTCAATAATAGCCTCCCACTATTTTCTTCAAGTTTCTAACCCTCTGTAGAGAACTCGGGAAATCGAATTTCCTAGTGGGCTAGGATCCCGTTAAATAACACACAACCTTGACTTTGGCCAATAAAAATTGTATGCTATTTAACTTAGGTAGATCATCTCCATGATCAATTGGATCTCATCCAATTCCTAGATCCGGTTAGGTGGACATCCAAGTCCGAAACATATGTATAATGCCAATGTAACCATTACATTTTCCTAACCCTATCCTCCGAATCAATTACGCCATGGCTTTGGCCAAAAACAAACCTAATGATTCCAGTTAAGCGGGACCCATTGACGAGGAAAGTTTCGTAATCAATGTCGTTGGACAAAAAGTGATCTTGACTTTGGCCAATAAAAATCACGATTTGGACAAGACACCGATATGCAACAAAACTCTCATGATTCAAGTACATCCTTGATTGACAAAGGTCTTGACTTTGGTCAAAAACAAACCAATGCCAACTTCGGATCTTGAACAAGAACCATTCAATGGAAGGATATTCGCTTAATATAAATTGAGGGATTTTCGTGTAATTGGCAACCAATTTATTTATCTTTGTTAGGTCTCATCGTCATACACCCTTAAGCATGCTTCTAAAACATCATAAAGCGCATAAAGTAGATTAATAGTGATATGCGGATGGATATATAAACAACTTGTTCTAGAACAAATCACTCCCTTTCCTCTCCCCGCTAGCACTATTCTACTACTACCCAATTACATAATACAATAAGAGAAACCTCATTTACATTGAGGGGAATTAGGTGAGAAGAGAATACAAAGAGATAAAGAGATAAGGCTGGACACGCAGGTCCAATTTATAAATTCCAAATTTACAATAATTTCTAAAATTACCCTTTCCCTTCTAATATCCATCCGATATACACTATTCATTCATCACATACATATATATTCAAACAAGACATGCTTTTACAACCAATCTAATCCAATTAATTAGTCTTTATTTAAGTGATCATCCAATGTTCAAACAACGGTTTGATTTTGCGCGAGTCCAACTCGATTGAGAATAAGTACATAGGGTACGAATTGGCGAATTATATCGAACTACTAATTAAATCTAATTTAATTCGTATTCAATACTAATTCAATTATTTAATTCCAAATTAAATGTTTACACTTTTAATGTGCTTTAAAGACTTAGATTCTAAATCTAATCTTATTGGGCCTCAAAGCCCAACTAACATCCAATGTTGAATTTAATTCAAGTCAAATGGACTTAGAATTGATTTATTAAGGCTTGGGCTTTGGTCAATGTGGGTCAACCCAATTACCAAGCCCAAATAAGGAATCACCCTTAAGTGCCATAAAACCAATTTTAAGCCCATAAGGCCCAATTAAATTATTAAAGCCCATTAATTAAATTTAATATTCCAAACATTAAAGTCCAATTAATTAAAGTGTAATACCAAGATTAATGTATTAACCAAATATTTCAAAAATACCCTTAATTTATTAATCATCAATTTTTTTCAAAATAAATGTCCAACATTAATTTTAACAAAAATCAACTCCTTACATGTCCTATGTATTCGGCCAAGGTGAGTTTTTTATGTCGATTTGTTTTTCAATCCGATTGAATTATTAATCTACGTCCCGTACACGTTCTAAGTCATCCAATGATCTTAAACACAAAAAAATTTCAATCCACTCCAAGTAGCAACACATTCGGCCAAGGCATGAATTTGGGGAAAAAATTCATCCAATGCATTTTTCATAAAATTGATTCCATGTATCATCATTATATACATGTAAGCATTCTTATTAATCAAATTTCACAAGAACATGCTTCAATCAATTTCACCATATCATTCGGCCAAGGTCAAATTTTTGGGGGAAAAATCATCCAATGCATTTTTCATAAAATTGATTCCATGTATCATCATTCTATATACATGCAAGCATACTTATTCATCAAATTTCACAAGAACATGCTTAACCAATTTTATCACACCATTCGGCCAAGGTTAAAATTTTGGGGAAAAATCATCCAATGCATTTTTCATAAAATTGATTCCATATAACATCATTCTATATACATGCAAGCATACTTATTCATCAAATTTCACAAGAACATGCTTCAACCAATTTTATCAAATTTTAACCTAAAGTATTTCATGCTTAACCATCGCTCTGATACCATTGTTGGTTTCTATAATATGTCCCAAGGAAATAAGAAGCATGTATGAAATACAACAAAGAATATATATAAACATGAAGTATGGCGGAATCATACTTACAATATCTTGTGATGAAGAAGAAAATCAAGCCAAGATGAAGCTCCAAGGTGGATGTTTCGGCCAAGGTGAGAAGATGTGGAAAGCTCCAAGCTTTGAGTATTCCAAGCTCTATGATGGTTCCCTATCACCTCTTTTGATCCCTTGAAAGGTGCTAGCCTTGCTTGTGAGGAGATGTTCCAAACAATCACACTTTCTTCAAGCTTTTGGCAACCAAAATGAAGAAGATGAAGACCAAAAAACTGCATGCAGTTTTCGGCCAAGTGAGAGAGAGAAGAGAGATTTTCTTTTTGTTCTAATTGATTTTTGATACCAAAAATCAATTTATATTTATGTCATAATATTTATTAAATAATAATAAATCTATGACATAAGCCATGCAAAGGCTTAGAGTGTCAAACACTCAAATTCCATGCATAACATTAGAGTGTATTATACACTATCACCATGCAATGCATTATCAATAAAATAATACATTCAATGACATGTGTCAAGTGGGCCCCACACGTTTCCAAATGAAAGTGGGCCCACGTCCACTCACGCGTTCGGGTTCGATATTTCCGAAATACCGAACTTGCGTCGCGACGTTAATTAAATCGAATTTAAATAAATAATCGCGCCTAGCGAAATTATTATTTACGTCGCTAACGAATTAATTCTAAATTAACTCGTATGCCCGAATTAAAATCTAATTTTAATTTCGCGTCGAAATCGAATTTCAATTATTATATCGAATATAATAATCTTACTGATTAATTCCAAATTAATCGTTCTCTCTCTCTAAATAAGGCACTTTATCCGAGATAAAGTTTCTCCGCAATTAATCCAAGATTAATTAAGTTCGAATCAAATATCACAGGTGAATCTTCAGGAAGCGACCCAAGAGATCTCCGGATATGTTGGCAGTAAATACGGTCGTCGGATAATCCGAACACGCACGTACCTCGTACTACGTTCTTACCGATTCACAAGACAAGGTTGGCTTCTAGCAAAGCGCCATGCCTACCCAATTCTCCAGAAATATTCTTATAGGAATATAAGATCTATATCAAGCGTAGTATACCGTAGTATTGCGTACATCGATCCAGTATCGGATGATCACATGCTAGGCCTAGGGCTGGAGATGTGTCTGCCCCGTACGAAACATATATCGGACATCAAGCAACTAGTCTCTTTAAATCGGACAATCCTGACCTAGTCATATTGTCCCGACGGTTGCAACCTTTTATAGAGTACTAGTTCTGTGTCCTGCGTGATCATCACCTCCATATGTCTGAAGCGATACTTCCATCTTGACATCACATCCAGTACACTACGATTCTCGATAAACCCAGAAGAGGTGTACACAGAACCGGTTAAGGTCCCCAACCACCAAAACCAAAGTTTACCGATTGTCGCAAGTACTAGCGATGTAAGTCTCAGGTTAAGACCATATAACACCTACCCCTGATGCGGCCTCCCATAGACACCTAGACATACTACCAATGGGATTCCCGGGGGTCTATCCAGCGAGCGAAGCTGTTTTCCGTACCATCGGTAAAACACAACCTCCTATCGCACTTGCATAAGTATCCAATACTTAAATATATGAGAACTATGCCGTTGTGCCCTCACAACGTGCACAAGCGCAATACTAGCCTATTCCGCATTATCGATGTCCAGTCTCGATAATACTACGGCTAGGGATATTTAATGATTAAACCTTTATGGATTGATACTGTCTCATATCATCTCAATCCAGTACTAATCATATGGACTTTCGCCATTTATTTATCAAAGTAAATAATATTTACAAAATGGCAAAAGGCAATTTCATTATACATAGTTAATTTTGTACAATAATACAATATCATTTACAAACAGTGACGCTATGGGACACAATGTCTAACAATGGAGACATTACTTCGCGGGGAACGGACGTCGGAAGGGAAAAGTCAGAAATTGACACCTTGTTGGATTTAATTCGCTTGTTTAGTTTCGGATTTGCTTGTTGGACCTATGTTTTAAAACACATCCCTAACCCAAAACCAAATCCACACGCCCACCTAGCCCAAAACCAAAGCCATACGCCCACCTAGCCCAAGCCCATTAAATCAGATCCAATAATAATTAAAACATTTAAAACACATGTAAAAAATTAAATTAAATCAAAACAAATCTTATTCCTAAATTAAATAAATAAAATCAAATCTCATAAATCATATTCCTAATTAAACTAAATCATATGCCTAAACTAAATGAAATCAAATCAAATCCCAATAATAATCTTCCAAACTAAAACAAATTACCTCCCTAATTAAAGATATCATTTCCTTATGATACACAAATTAAATATTCCCCCCATAATTACAATATTCTTTCCCTACTTATACAAGGATAACCCCAACCCTCTCCTATAAAAGAAAACACAAGCCAAACCCTTGGACCCTGGCTCATTCTCAAAAAAACTCGAAGAAATAACATAGTCCATTCACGCCTAAAACCCTCTTCCACTGCCGCACAAACCTTCACTGAACTGCCTCAACTTCACGCATCAGCTTTCAACACAGCCCTCATCCCCCACGCAAGCCATCACTCAACTTCACGCATCAGCCTTCAACACAGCCCTTATCCCTCACGCAAACCATCACTCCACTCACGCATCAGCCTTCAACACGCAACACCCTTCACGCAAGCCACTCACATTCACGTCTCAAATAGCCCTTCACTGAACTGCCTCAACTTCATGTCTCACATAGCCCTCAAAACAGCCCCTGACTCACACCCATAATAGCCCTCATACAGCCCCTGACTCACGCCCATAACAGCCCTCATACAGCCCCCTGACTCACGCCCATAATAGCCCCTGAAACACAGACCCTGACCACTGAACACAGCCTCTGACCATCGAAAATAGCCCCTAAAACACAGCCTCTGACCACTGAAACATAGCCCCTGACCACCGAAAATAGCCCCTGAAACACAACCTTAGATCACCAAAAAAACTGCACCACCAGTCCCCAAACAATTGCACTTAAATCACCAAAAATATTCCCAGTAAAACTGCTTTCTGACCACCAAAAAATGTCAAGAAAACCAGCCCCTATTACCGCAAAAATCACCTAAAAACAATCCATAATTACCGTGAAACAGTAACCAAAAAACACAACAAGACACAGCAGCGAAACAGAGTAAAACAGTAGCCCGAGCAGCGAGGAAACGAAGAGAAACAACGAACCGGTGAACCAGAGCAGTTGCGGAGCATCAACCCTTCCGACAACCACGTAGCACACTTCCGAGAGACAACTTAAGATGTTAGACCTGATGGCACCCTTTTTTATTTATTCTCCTTTGTTTTTTTTTTTATATTTATTATCTTACTTTATTTCGCATGAGTATTGTGGATTGGTGTATGATATGACTTTCAGATGAATGGAATATGTGTTCTCTCTTGCGGTATATCGAATGGAAACCCGGACGTAAATTCCGTAGCCGAATCCGAATGGAAAGTATTGCGGTCTGCACTCGGGATACAATGCCACGTATCACTTGAGAGACACACATATTTCGTTTCATCCAACCTTGTGTTCGAGCATGATTTAGACTAGTAGGTTATTTATTTTTTTAAGCATGATTTAGTCTAGTATGTTATTTATTTCTTTAGCATGATTTAGCCGTTAGTACGTTGTTTCTTTATGCATGATTTAGTTATTTTCTTTCGCAATTGGAGTCTAATGTACGTTTATGTTTAGATTGTCATTTATTTTTCGTGTTGGATAATTCAACATGCTCATGAGATATTTGTGCTCTATCGTATGTTTGTCATTGTGACGAACTACTTTTAAAGCATGCAAACTTAGATATAGGATTTATTCTCTTGAATGCGAACTAGATATATGTTATCTTTGAATATATATGTTGCGTAGATTCGGTTAAGTTATTGCATAAATCATTTCATTACAAGTTGCATAAGTAAGGGACCATTCCGAACCCAACGGTTTGAGGTCTTCCCTTGCAAGGGGTGAGTGCAGCCTTAAATCATTTTCCTGGTTCACACCGGGTGTCCACTCCATTATTCTCCAGTTTAGTTCCCCGTGGGCTACTCCGTACTCCCAACTAGGCCACGAGTCTGGAACAACGTCACCGATTTCTATGTCCTACAATCTGGCGACTCCACTGGGGATAGAGAATCGGCCCCGAAATAATGTTGTAGGCATTGCATTTTTGCATATCAGCCCAATGATGAGTCTCGTATGGAGGCACTACCTTTTGAGTCGTGGAAGTCGCGGAAAACGGTCGTTGGAAAGGAAAAGTCAAGAATTGACACATTGTTGGATTTAATTCGCTGAATTAGCTCGAAGTGCGCTTGTTGAATCTTTGTTTCAAGACATATCCTTGGCCCAAAACCCCCGCAAACCACTCTAAGCTCACCTAAACAACAAAACCCACATCCAAAGCCCATGAAACCAAAACAAATCAAACACCAAGCCCACCATCCATGAAGCCCACGCCCAAACATAAAATTTCACCCCACCATGCACTATTCAATCATGATTTACCCTTCTACCAACTTACTTTACACCTTTGACTTCACTTTTACCTTGACACCAATTTTCCAAGCTATTAATTGATCAACCCCACACCATTTAAGCCATCACACCCCACGCCCATCACCATCCCATCTTCTTTTCTTCATTTTCCATCACCTTTCTTGTATTTTCAACAAAGAATCACAATTATCATCAACCTTTTCTCCATTTTTCAATAAAGCTAATGTATCAAATTAATTACCCTTGGCCTACCTAATTAGTACTCACTTTATTACTCTCATTTTCTACCTTGAAAGACCTAGCACATACCAGCAAATATTGAGCATACACTTAGCATTTGGAGATCATAAACTAGCCCCTTATTTCCCCTACAACACACACCAAAGTCTTCTCCTTCACTGCCCATCCTCACGCCCAAGTCAGCCATCCATCACAGCCCTATTGATAACGCATCTACTGCCTCCAATCAGCCCCTCATCTTCACGCACCTACTACCTGTAGAATTTGAAGAGGACAAGTTGAAGAAGAATATATTCTCTCTTATTATTTACAATGACATTTAGTACTATAATACACAATGTTTGGAATTTGAAATAGGAAATAGATTAACTACTAGATAAAAGATATAATTACAAAAGATTCAAAAAAGATATTCCTTGATTTTCTCCCTTCAATTATCTTGATTATGGAATCTTATCATGCCCCCGCAAGATGGACGGTCGTGGAGAGAGTCCGATTTTGGACTTGATTGAATTGAAAGGAGACCGAACAAGCGATTTGGTGAGGGCGTCCGCTAGTTGATCAGCTCTAGAGATGTGGGAGACCCGGAGTAGACCATTTTGAACTTGTTCTCGGATGAAGTGGTAGTCAAGCGCGACGTGTTTCATGCGTGAGTGGAAAACAGGATTGAAGCATAGATTGGTTGCCCCAACATTGTCACAGTAGATTACTGGTTGAGAGAGAGAGAATGACACCAAGTTCAGTAAGGAGAGCACAAATCCATCTAAGTTCGGCAGCAGTGGAGGCAACTGATCGGTACTCGGCCTCAGTGGATGAACGTGCAACAGAGCGTTGTTTCTTGGAGCTCCAGGAAATGGGATATGGATATGACCCAGATAAACTATGTAAGCACCAGTGGAGGTGAAGTCGTCCTTGTTGCCAGCCCAATCAGCGTCGGAAAAGGCATGGAGTGCGAGAGGGGAGTTCCGGCGGAGAAATATGCCATGGTCCAGAGTGCCACAGAGATATCGTGGTAGACGCTTGACTGCATGCCAATGGTCATCGGTCGGTTGATGCATAAACTGAGAAAGTTTGTTTACAGTATAAGCAATGTCTGGTCGAGTGAGGGAGAGATACTGGAGGCTCCCGACAATAGTTCTGTACTCGGTCGGATCAGGTAAGGGAGATCCAGATTGTAACGTGAGTGTCGGGTTTGTCGCCAGAGGAGTTGAGGCTGGCTTGGCGGTAATCATGTGGGTTCTGGTGAGCAGATCGGCAATGTACTTGCGTTGACTAAGGAAAAGATCATCGTTGTGGCTAATAACCTCCACCCCAAGGAAATAAGCAAGTTGGCCAAGGTCCTTGAGAGAGAAGCGCTGAGAGAGTTGTTCTATGAATCGGTGGACAGTTGCAACATCATTTCCAGTTATGATGATGTCGTCGACATAGACTAAGAGATATAGTGTGGTTTGGGCGTTGGTGAAGATGAACAGTGAGGTGTCGGCCATTGAGTTGGTGAAGCCGGACTGTAGAAGAAATTGACGCAGTTCATGGTACCATGCTCGAGGAGCTTGTTTGAGGCCGTAGATGGCTTTGCGAAGTTTACAGACGTGATTGGGGTGATCCTGATCAATGAAGCCCGAAGGTTGTGACATATAAACATCTTCAGTGAGAGTGCCTTGAAGAAAGGCATTGTTGATGTCAAGTTGTCGGAGAGACCATCCTTGACTTACCGCAAGACTGAGAACAATCTAAACTGTGGTCGGCTTGATGACTGGACTGAAGGTCTCATAATAATCCACGCCAGGTCGTTGATGGAATCCCTTTGCAACTAATCGAGCTTTGTACCTTTCAATAGAACCGTTTGCATGAATTTGGTGCGAAAAATCCACTTACAGCCGACCAGGTTCTGGTCGGGACAGGGTGGCACCAGTTCCCATGTCCCATTGCGAAGTAGTGCATTATATTCTTCAACAAAGCTTGTCGCCACTTAGGGTCCTTGAGGGCTTGGGTAATGGTGGTGGGTTCGAGTGTAGGTTGCAGAAGCTGGGCGTAAAGGTTAAGTTTTTGAATTGGTTTGTGTAGGTTGTGCTTGGAATGTGTGACAATGACACGGGGTAAGTCGGAGGGTTCATTCGGGTGGTCGGATTCGGTTGGTCGGGTATGGGATGTGGAGTTGAGAGTGCAAGAGGTCGGTTTTGTGTTTGTGTGGTCGGTCTGGGATGCTGTAGTTGTGGGTCATGTGTTCGGTTTTTTTTTTGTGTGGTCAGTGTTGGGTTGTGTTCGGAGTGTGCATGTGGTCGGTTGGTTTTTTGTGGTCGGTGTTGGGTTGTGGTCGGGAGTGATCAGGTGGAGTGTCGCGTGGTTGTGCTTTTGGGGAGGGGTGATACCGGTTGTGTGTATGAGGTCGGTTTTTATGTGGATTATTGGTGATGGGTGATTGACTTTTGTTCGTAGGGGGTCGGTCTAGGTTAGATTGATCGTCGAGTTGTGGTAATTGTGGAGTTGTTTATGGTCGGTCCGGATTGGTTTGATTGGTAAGTAATGATGATGCTCGGGATTGGTTATGCCCGATAGGACTTCTGTGGTCTGCTGATGCTTGTGATGGTTGACCTGTGGGAATTATTTGAGATGGAGGGTGAGGTTGGCTCGGGGTATTGATGGGTGTGGAATTCTATCGGGGTGTAGAGTCGACATTCTGCAATGGTGAGTTTAGGACCGGTAAGGTCATGGAGCACCATTCAGAGATGGTGTAAGGAGTGGCCCGGGAAGGAGACAAAGGAGATGTGGCAAATGGAAAAATTGACTCAACGAAGCGGACATGTCGGGAGGTGTAAAGACGATTTGTGGAAGGCTCGAGACAGAGATAAGCCCTCTGAGTGAGAGAATATCCTACGAAGACACAAGGAGAGGACCGAGACTCAAGTTTGTGAGTTGTGTATGGACGGAGCCAAGGGTAACAGAGACAGCCAAAGCTGCGAAGTTTCGAGTAGTTCGGCATATGACCGAAGAGTTTTTGATAGGGGGAGTGATGGTGTAAGGTCGGTGTGGGCATGCGATTTATAAGATATATTGCAGTGGAGAACGCAAAGGACCAATATGAGAGAGGCATGGAGAAGTGAGTAAGAGAAGAAAGACTGTTTCGACGATATGTCGATGACGACGTTCAGAGTACCCATTGTGTTCAGGAGTGTGAGGAGAGATGTGAGATGGGAGACCCATGGATTGTTAGGAAGGAAGAGAGGGATTGGTATTCCCCCCATTGTCAGAGTAGAGTGATATGATGGGGCGATTGAAGAATTTTTTGACCAGTGCCTTGAAGCGCACAAAGACATCACGGGTGTCGGATTTTCGTTTTAGGGGATATAGCCATATGTATTTGGTGAAATGGTCGATGAAGATTATGTAGTATTTGAAGTTGTCGAAGGAGTAGACCGGGGAGGTCCATAAATCTGTATATATAACTTCAAGAGGCGCATAGGTAGTAAGAGTGGAGGTAGAGAACGGTAATTTGTGACTTTTATTGCATTGGCATGCATTACAATGATTATTTGAATAACAGGAATTAGAGACAGAGGAATTAAATGAAGACATGATGCGTTTTAAGATGGACGACGAGGGATGCCCGAGCTGATGATGCCACTCAGGTACAGTTGTGCTGACACTTGGAAAGGCGATTAGAGGGGACCGAGTGGGGGTGGTCGACCACTCGTAGACACCATCCTTAGTTCGACCCTGCAACAGAACTGCCCCCGCGCGGAGATCCTTCACATGAAAACAAGAGGGTAAAAACTCAATTGAAGTGTTATTGGACTTGCAAAATTGAGAAATGGAGATGAGATTACGTTTCATATTGGATACATATAAAACATTGGATAAGGTGAAAGAGTTAGTTAAAGTATTAAGAGAGGTAGAACCATGGTGGGAAATGGGCAGGGTAGTGCCGTCACCGATCATTATTTCATCTGTGCCGTCATAAGGATAGTGGAGGGCAAGGTTGTTCAGATCAGTAGTGACATGATGTGAGGCTCCACTGTCGAGAAGCCAGTTTGGGTTGGATGAAGAGGTGGTGGTAGCATTTGCTTGATATTGCCAGGGACTGGGCGGGCGAGGGTTGGAGTAATTGGTCGACCTGGTTGGTGGTTGTGCTCTGGGGAAGTGTTGGCGGAAGAGAGGGCATTGGGAGACCACATGGCCTTGATTGCTGCACCATTGGCAACGACCAAGAAAAGGACGAGGAGGATGTCGGTCGGTTCTAGTGTTTGTGGAAGTGTTTCTGGGAAGTTGGTGGTTGGTGGTTGGTGTAAACCGACCGCTCTGGGCAGTGTTACTTGGATGTGGTCGGCTGTAGGTCCGAACATTGGTGGGATGCGCGGATGCTGGGTGGGAAGGGGTGCTGGTCCTGTTGTTGCGGAGAGATAACTCCTTGTGGATGAGTTTTTCATGGAGTTCATCAAAGAGAATAGTGGAATCACGACCATTGACAGAGTCGATGATGGACTGATAGTTATCGTCAAGGCCGTCAAGTACTTTTTCAATTAGATCTTCATGGTCAAGAGGTTTACCAAGGGCGGCAAGTTGATCGGCTGTGTGGTTTTGATGAATTGCATGTATTCGGTAATGGTTTTAGGGCCTTTGGTGATGTGTTTAAGATGATCTTTGAGTTGTTTGATGTGACCCCGAGATGGACGGGCATAAGTGTTGGCAAGTGTTCGCCAGACTTCATAGGTGGTGGTGGATTGGGTGATGAGGGGACTAGCGATGGTGATAGGGTGCCGACCAGAGCTGCAAAGATCAGTTTGTCTTGGCATAGCCAGGTATGATATTCGGGATTTGGAGAAGTGACATTATTGGTGGTGACGGTACGTTGTGGGGTTTGATGATTTTCATCAATGTGTTTTTGTAAATCGTAGCCGATGAGAATGGCTTCAATTGGGTTTTCCAGGAGAGATAATTTGTTGATGTGAGTTTGATTGACTTGTGGATGGAAACTATGATCAAAGGTTTTGTAGGTTCTTGGGTGTTGGGGATGACATTTTGGGTACCGTCGGAGGCCATTGGAACGGAGGTTGGAGATTGTGGAAAAAAAAAATTAGAGAAGGGATCTGGGCGCTGATACCATGTAGAATTTGAAAAGGACAAGTTGAAGAAGAATATATTCTCTCTTATTATTTACAATGACATTTAGTACTATAAATACACAATGTTTGGAATTTGAAATAGGAAAGAGATTAACTACTAGATAAAAGATATAATTACAAAAGATTCAAAAAAAGATATTCCTTGATTTTCTCCCTTCAATTATCTTGATTATGGAATCTTATCACTACCTCACTTCAGCCCCTCATCTTCACGCTTCTACTATCTCACGACAGCTAGCCAATTTCACGTACCAAAACTGACCACAAAGCAATACACGTGAAAAGCCCCTCCTCTCTCACTTTAAAAAAAAAAAAACCAAAAAAACCACACAAAACCCTAGCCATGCATACGTGAACCCTTGCTCCCCAACCACAAAACAAGCAAACCTTCAAACGCCCATTGCCCTAACACGGCCACCTAGCCTCCACACCTTCTCGCACGTAGCCTTGCCTCTTCACTTCATTGCCAACAGCTGCCATAAGTAGCCTTGCCTATTCAATTCACATAGCAGCTCACGATCACAGCCTGCCCTCGACAACAGCCCCCTAGCCTCAACACGCCCAGCCACGTGAACCAAGCCTTCCACACACGTAACAGACCTTTCATGCACGATAACAGCTCCTCTCTCCTCTCGACACTTTGCACCCAAGGAACCCTAATGCAAACAGCAAAGCCATAACACAAACTGACCACACTACCACGCAATTGCCTTCCTCACCCACTGCTCACACTGCCGACCACGAGAAACCCCTTCTCAACACACTTAGCAGCGCAATAAACCTCAGACCAGAAGCCCTTCACGCACCCAAGCTCCACTCTTCAACAGACTGCTCATCACGCAAAAGCCAATTCTCTCCAAAGCCTCTCCATTCACGCATGAACAGCAGCCCACTGCCCTAAAAAATCACCAAAACAGTCCCTAATTCACTACAAACCAGTGAGCTAAGTGTGGTGACCTGAATCGTAGCGAAACGAAGTGGAAACAGCGGACAAAACAACAAAACAAGCGAAGGAAAACATCGAACCAGCCAACCGGAGGAGTCACATAGTCTTAGCCCTTCCGACGGTAGTATAACGCACTTCCGAAAGACGACACAAAAGGTTAGACCTGAGGGCACATGATATTTATTTTCCTCGCATGATTTAGTGAATTAGAAGACATGTTATTTATTTTTTCTCGCATGAAATAATGACTTAGGAAACATGTTATTTATGCCATTTAGCATGAATAATTAGTGTAGCATGTTATTTAATTTATTTATATAAATTAGTAATTTAGAAAGTATGTAACTTACTCTGTTTAGCATGAATATTAATAATTAGTGTTTGATGTGATTCGGATGAGTGAAATGTGTGTTCCCTCTCGTGGTGTATTGGATGGAAACCCGAACATAAATTCCATAGCCGAATTCGAATGGACGGTATTATGGTTTGCACTCGGGATACAATGCCCCGTACCACTCGAAGGATTCACATATTTCATTTCATCCAAACTTGTATTTGAGCATGATTAGGCCATTAGAATGTTGTTTTATGTTTAGCATGACTTAATTACTTTATTTCGCAATAGGAGTTTGATTTACATTATGTCTAAATCGTTTTTACTTAATATGCTTTTGTGTGATGCCGAATGTTTGTCGTAATGAAAGTTTACTTTTGAAGCATGCAAACCTAGATTTAGGCTTTATAAGAATTTTGACTACTTTGACCAATATGTATGTTGAGTAGATTTGGTTAATATTGCACAAATCCATTCATTACAAACGATATAAATAAGGGACCATTCCGAACCCAACGGTTTGAGGTCTTCCCTTGCGAGGGGTGAGTGCGGCCTTAAATCATTTCCCGGTTCACACCGGGTGGCGACTCCTTTATTCTCCGGTTTAGTCCCCCGTGGGGTACTCCGTACTCCCAACTAGGCCCTGAGTCTAGAACAATATGCGTCTCCCAAGTTCTGTGTCATACAGTCTGGCGACTCCACTAGGGATAAACAATCGGCCCCGAAATAATGTCTTGTAATGTTTGTGATTTGTGCTTTAATTAACCATGTCTACTGTGGGTTTAGGGATTTTAATCAAAGGCATTATTAAATCTAGGTGATGGTTTGGTGTCTTCTTTCACTCACTACCTTTCTATTAGGAAAAGCTGTGAAGGCACCTAGATAATCATCTACTCGTAGCCTATTGTGATAGACTAATTTGGAGGACTCGTTGTTTAATCCTGTCACCAAGCGATAAGAGCCTAAGGGGTTTTGGTACTTAAGAGAGCCTCGCTCCACCCTCCTTCTGGGGAATCTACAATGGGAAATCCATTTGACAGTCAGTCACATACCATAACTCGTTGGCATGTAACGTAAAGTATAAAAAAGGTGCGTTCACTTAGTTGTTTGAACACTTGAGTGGGGAGTCCTAGTTGTGGGCAATCATTCGTCAGCGATAGCCTTTGTTTACATTCCTGAAACCTACATGTGAACCTTAGTTGTATGACCCTTATAAATTATTTATTTATGCTTGTGTTTAGTACCATCGTCATTTGGATTCGGTTGGATCTTTTTGTCAAGAGATGTGAACTTGTTGGGCCATTTAAACTGGGAAAAGTTCATGTCCTTTGACAATTGGGCCAAAAGCTTCTAAAATGTCGATGGGCCATTTTGTGTTTAGGCCTCTTATTATTTGAAGTCGTTTTGCCATGTTATCGCAAAAGTATAAACTTGTTGGGCTTTTTCAACTAGGACAAGTTTACACCGCGCAATGATGTGATTGAATGCTTTAAAATGACAATAGGCCAACTTATATATGTATTTTCCGCATCACACGCATCTCACGCATTTCATGCATACACGCATCATGTTAACCCTTTTGTGTCTTAAAAGCCATCAAAGATTCCCGTTGGGTTAGGAAAGCAGAGAGACTCGTCAAGAGACCGTCAGTCAACATGAGCAAGTTAGCCAACGAGAGATCCCGCCTGGATCAATTGGAGATTAAAGTAGCCAAAATTGCTGAGCAGTTGCAAGTTTTGACCGGTGTTGTGGCCAATTTTACTATACCCCGTATAACCAGTGACAGAAAGTTGTGCAACCAGAGTGGAAAGATCATCGGGGAACCTTCAAAGACCAAGCCCACTTCCCATGAGGTTGCCCCTTGTTAGAGACAGATGATTCTCCAAGCTTGGTAGACCTTTGTCAGAGGTGTTTAAAGAGCTGGAAAAGCAAGGACTCATAATTCCCTTAGAGCCTAAACCACTACCAAACCCCCTACCGCCACACCTCGATGTGAGACTTTATTGTGACCTCCACCAGCGATATGGCCATGAAACTAACAAATGTTCCCGCCTCCGCCATGAAATCCAAGACCTCATTGATGCCCACAAAATACCCGATCCTGAAAAAGAACAACCCAATGCACATAGGAAATATCCACCCACCCCCATGATCAACTCTGGCCTACCTGACAGCCGTGTCCTTCAAACCCACAACTACCAAACTTCTCGCATGGGGATACGGGGCAACAATGGTAAAATTGAAATAAAGCAGAGGGAAGATGTTTGGGAAAACCTCTTGGACAGTGACAAAGGTGAATTGGTAGAAGAACTACTGAAATTGGAGAAGCTGGTGGTCGAAGGAAGCAAGAAGATAGGGGAAGATGAAGTTGCAAATTATGAGGATGTTTATTTCCCTGATCTTATTCAATTGTGATCCAGCATTGATTTTGTCAACTTGTTCGAACCTTTTCTTTTGATAATAAAGATAATCATTTCGCTTACTTGCCTGAGTCTCCTTCGTTCAACCTGCACAATATGAGTATATTTGACAAAAGCATTCAACCATGGTACTATGATACTCGACGATGTTTAGAACATGGGGAATCCTCAGAAGAAGTAAGCAGAAAAGACAGGGTAGTCATTCAGAAATTGGGAAACGGGGCAGTGAGACTGCCAGATTTAGAGGAGAATGAGTTTACAGAGTAGATCGAAGCAAATTGAAGTTGTACTTTGCCTGAAGGAAAGAAGACTGACCAGTCACTAAGAGAATTAGCAGAAGACCTAACCCAACGGGATAGGAAGTTCATTCGTGCATACACGTAACTTGCATCCCTTGTTTTGTGTTTTGTGTTTGCAGATTTCAGACAAAAGAGAACCAGCAGGGGACGACCAGAGACATGCGGCGCCAAGGAGCACAACGAGGATCTAACCCATCATGAACAGAGAAGACCTCTACACTTGCATGCGTACACATCACATGCACATGTTTTATTCTGTTGTTTTGTTTGTGTTCGCAAGTCTCAAAGAAAATAAGGGAAAGCGGCAAAGGCAGTCAAAGCAGCAACAACACAGTATCATCAGCTTCAGAAACACGTCAGTATTAGTTTTTGGGATGCGTCCTAGGGTTGAGGCCCACATCAGTATTAGTTTTGGGATGCGTCCCAGGGTTGGCCCACATCAGTGTCAGTTTTGTTGTAGTTCAATCAAAGTCCCAAGGATCACAAACATGCATAAAAACGAATTGAATACACAAAGGAGTAAGGCGGAATACATACTCACATTGATGGGTTGATGCTAGGAAGAACAAGATGCGTTTTTGTTGCTTCATCATGCTCGGTTTTGGCTTCCAAGTGCAGTGAGCTATTCGGTTGGGGCTGTTTTGAGGCTCCAATAATCGGCCATGGATGTCACCATTGAAGCTCCAAGCTTCAAGCTTTTCCATGCTCACAAATTCGTTTCCCTATCACCATAATACAACCCATGTGTGTGCTAGCACTACTCTCCTTCATTTACTTCTCAAAATTTCGGTGAAACCAGAAAAATTTGTGAAGAAATCGGCTTTGAAACCGTGAGAGAGAAGAGAAAAAGAGAGGGAGAGGAAGAGTTACGTTTTTGGCTCCAAAGCAAAAACGTGTACTGCTGCATGTGAGAGAGAGAAGAAAAGGTTTTAATATATTTCTTTTTAATTTCATTTACCAAGTAAATTAAAATAAAACATATATATCTTACCTTTTTAATTCAAAAGTCAAAAGTTAAAACAATAAAGCTTTTCATCATTTCAACTTTTAACTTCAAGTCACATCACATCTATTCACTTTAATAAAGTGACATATTGTCAAGTCACATCACTCAAAGTGACAATTGATTTGACGATTGACGCGACTAGCGATTTGACGCTTGATGTGACTCGCGTGCCGCGCTCGAATTCGAAATGCGAATGCGCTCGCAATCACTCTCGGGCTCGGGTTCGCTAATTCCAAATTAACGAATTTTCCGTCGCGTCGTAATTAAGTGATACGCCTAGCGAATTCACTATTCACGTCGCTAACGAATTAATTCTAAATTAATTCGTTCGCCCGAATTAAAATCTAATTTTAATTCCGCGTCGAAATCCAATTTCGATTAATATATCAAATATATTAATTTTATCGATTAATTCCAAATTAATCGTTCTCTCTCATTAACGATATTTTATCCGAGATAAAATATCTCCGTAATTAATCCCAGATTAATTTTCTCTCTCATCGAATTAATCCCAGATTAATTCTATCTCTCTCTTCTAATTAATCCCAGATTAATCAAAGTGCGAGTCATACGTCATCGGTGAATCTTCAGGAAGCGACCCATGAGATCTCCGGATATGTTGGCAGTAAATACGATCGTCGGACTATCCGAACACGTAAGTACCTCGTACTACGTTTATATCGATTTACAAGACAAGGTTGGCTTCTAGCAAAGCGCCATGCCTACCCAATTCTCCAGAAATATTCTTACATGAATATATAGATCTGTATCAAGCGTAGTATACCGTAGTATTGTGTATATCGGCCCAGTATCGGATAATCACGTGCTAGGGCTGGGGCTGGATAAGTGTCTGCCCCGTCCGAAGCACATGTCGGATGTCTGGTAACATAGTCTCTATAATCGGATATACATGACCTGGTCACAATATCCAGATTGGTTGCGCAACACTCAAGAGCACTAGTACCGTATCCTGCGTGACATCAACTCCAATATGATTGAAGTGACACTTCCGTCTTGACATCACAGCCAATACACTACGACTCTCTGATAAACCCAGAAGCGGTGTACCCAGAACCGGTTAAAGCCCTGTACCACCAAGACCATAGTCTACCGATTATCGTAAGTATTAGCGATGCAAGTCTCAGGTTAAGACTATACACACCTACCTCGATTTCGGCCTCCCATAGACACATAGTCATAATACCAATGGGATTCCGAGGGGTCTATCCAGAGCGAAGCTGTTTCCCGTACCATCGGTGAAACACAACCTCCTATCGCACTTGCATAAGTATCCAATACTTATATATATGAGAACTATGCCGTTGTGCCCTCACAACGCGCACAAGTGCAATACTAGCCTATTCCGCATTATCGATGTCCAGTCTCGATAATACTTCGGCTAGGGATATTTAATGATTAATCCTTCGGGGATTGATACTGTCTCATATCATCTCAATCCAGGAACTAATCATATGGACCTCTCTTCATTTATACATCTATGGTGATCTAATCACAAATGATGAGAGTGCAATTTCCTTGTCACATAGTTAATTTGTACAGCAACACCGTGATCTGTACAAATAGTGACGCTATGGGTCATATTATCCAACAAGTTTTGGGGATGAGCCCCTGGGGGCGAAGCCCCAAATTATCAGCATTTGAAAAGATGAATTTCAGAGAGAAGAAATCTTTGGTGGCTAGACATATGTCCGATGATGACATTGTATGATGTAGAGAAGGAACCATAGAAACAATAAGTGCGAGATATGCTCTTATCCGGTGTTCTGAGTAGTTGATCTCGGATAGACTCACGAGCACTTGACGGGATCTCAACAGTAGAAGCCTGAATGGTTGGCAAGATTACTAGTTGAAGAGATGGTGAATCGGTTAATGACCGTTTGTCTGGATGTCCACCTTGGTTTACTGATGCTAAGATATATGATATGGTTGAAAACGAAGAAAAAGTCTCTGCAATGAAAAGGAAAAGAAAGAAATAGACCACCTATAACCGATAAGCGTGAAGCTACCCATGGGCGAGTATTAGGACCACCATGAGGAGAAATGCTACCTTAAAGGGTAGGTGTGTCAGAAAAAAGAAAAAGAAAAAAAAAAGTTCAAAATGAAAAGAAAGAAAAGAAAGATACAAAAGAAAAAAAGAAGAACACCATATCATATTGAGAATGCCGAAGTAATCACGGAGAGTGATCAAGACATCTAGATTGGTTAGCCCCACTGGTCCAATTTTCCAAAGCGAAATCATCAAGCTGGCCTAGTTAAGGAATAAGCTGCGAATGAGCTCTGGCACACACACACTTGGAGTCTAGAACAGATCATTCACTTAGACGGTCGAATTCGAGTTGTATCAGGTACTTTGAAGATTCTCCGGTTTCGACACGAAGCATCCGTTGAGGACAAAAATATGTTTAGCTATCAAGATTATCTCGTGACATGCAAGGCAATATATTGAAATGAACCATCAACATCAATATCAATTTCGCCGGGTATGACACTTTGGGGGCGAGGGCCACACCGACATCAGTATCAGTTCGCCGGGTATGGCACTGTGGGGTTGAGGCCCACATCATTATCAACAGTTCAAAGATGAGTCTCAGGGTTGAGGCCCCATATTCAGCATTATCACTCTGGGGATGCGTCCTAGGGTCGTAACCCACATATCAGTAGTTTTGGGGATGTGTCTCAGGGTTGTAACCCATATCATCAGCAATTTGGGGATGCGTCCCCGGGTCGAGGCCCATTTTGTCAGCGGTATTGGGATGCGTCCTAGGGTCGAGGCCTCCATTTTTGGTTGAAGTTATTGGGATGCGTCCCATGATCGAGGTCCACTGCATCTTCAGCACGGTTCGAATCAACAGGCAAGTCATGTGGCAGCTTGCAAGCCAAGACTCAATCATCATCAGTTTTGGGATGTGTCCCAGGGTTGAGGCCCACATTAGATCAGTTTTGTCGGGTACGGCTCGTGGACTATCGTGGACTATGTGGACTACCGTGGATTATCGTGGATTATATGGACTATGTGGACTACCGTGGACTATCGAGGAGTATTGTGGACTGTCGTGGACTACCGTGGATTATCGTGGACTATTGTGGAAGTATTATGGATTATTGTGGAGTATTGTGGACTACCGTGGACTATCTTGGAGTATTGTGGACTGTCGTGGACTACCGTGGATTATCGTGGACTATGTGGACTATTGTGGAAGTATTGTGGATTATTGTGGAGTATTGTGGACTACCGTGGACTATCGTGGAGTATTCTGGACTACCGTGGACTATCGTGGAATATTGTGGACTACTGTGGATTATCGTGGACTATGTGGACTATCGTGCACTACCGTGGATTATCGTGGACAATGTGGACTACAGTGGATTATCGTGGACTATCATGGACTATCGTGAAGAATTGTGGACTACTGCGACGCCATAGGTACGGGGCTTAGCACTATCAACTCAGTGCAGCAAGCAGGCCAGGTGGCAGCTGGCGAGCCAGGTAATTAAAAATGCATTGCATATACTTTGATAGGATTGTCATTGTCACACACTGCACAAGTCCCATCAAAGTGGGGGCGACTGTAGGCATTGCATTTTTGCATATCAGCCCAATGATGAGTCTCATATGGAGGACCTACCTTTTGAGTCGTGGAAGTCGAGGAAAACGGTCGTTGGAAAGGAAAAGTCAAGAATTGACACATTGTTGGATTTAATTCGCTGAATTAGCTCGAAGTTCGCTTGTTGAATTTTCTTTTCAAGACATATCCTTGGCCTAAAACCCCCAGCAAACCACTCTAAGCTCACCTAAACACCAAAACCCACATCCAAAGCCCATGAAACCAAAATAAATCAAACACCAAGCCCACCATCCATGAAGCCCACGCCCAAACACAAAATTTCACCCCTCCATGCACTATTCAAACATGATTTACCCTTCTACCAACTTACTTTACACCTTTGACTTCACTTTTACCTTGACACCAATTTTCCAAGCTATTAATTGATCAACCCCACACCATTTAAGCCGTCACACCCCACGCCCATCATCATCCCATCTTATTCTTTTTTCATTTTCCATCACCTTTCTTGTATTTTCAACAAAGAATCACAATTATTATCAACCTTTCCTCCATTTTTCAACAAAGCTAATGTATCAAATTAATTACCCTTGGCCTACCTAATTAGTACTCACTTTATTACTCTCATTTTCTACCTTGAAAGAGCTAGCACATACCAGCACATATTAAGCATACACTTAGCATTTGGAGATCATAAACCAGCCCCTTATTTCCCCCTACAACACACGCCCAAAGTCCTCTCCTTCACTGCCCATCCTCACGCCCAAGTCAGCCATCCATCACAGCCCTATTGATAACGCATCTACTGCCTCCAATCAGCCCCTCATTTTCACGCACCTACTACCTCACTTCAGCCCCTCATCTTCACGCTTCTACTATCTCATGACAGCTAGCCAATTTCACGTACCAAAACTGCCCACAAAGCAATACACGTGAAAAACCCCTCCTCTCTCACTTAAAAAAAAAAAACAACAAAAAAACCACACAAAACCCTAGCCATGCATACGTGAACCCTTGCTCCCCAACCACAAAACAAGCAAACCTTCAAATGCCCATTGCCCTAACACTGCCACCTAGCCTCCACACCTTCTCGCACGTAGCCTTGCCTCTTCAATTCATTGCCAACAGCTGCCATAAGTAGCCTTGCCTATTCAATTCACATAGCAGCTCACGATCACAGCCTGCCCTCGACAACAGCCCCTAGCCTCAACACGCCCAGCCACGTGAACCAAGCCTTCCACACACGTAACAGACCTTTCATGCACGATAACATCTCCTCTCTCCACTCGACACTTTGAACCCAAGGAACCCTAATGCAAACAGCAAAGCCATAACACAAACTGACCACACTACCACGCCATTGCCTTCCTCACCCACTGCGCACACTGCCGACCACGAGCAACCCCTTCTCAACAAACTTAGCAGCGCAATAAACCTCAAACCAGAAGCCCTTCAAGCAACCAAGCTCCACTCTTCAACAGACTGCTCATCACGCAAAAGCCAATTCTCTCCAAAGCCTCTCCATTCACGCATGAACAGCAGCCCACTGCCCTAAAAAATCACCAAAACAGTCCCTAATTCACTACAAACCAGTGAGCTAAGTGTGGTGACCTGAATCGCAGTGAAACGAAGTGGAAACAGTGGACAAAACAGTAAAACAGTGAAGGAAAATGTCGAACCAGCCAACCGGAGGAGTCACGGAGTCTTAGCCCTTCCGACGACCGTATAACGCACTTCCAAAAGACGACACAAAAGGTTAGACCTGAGGGCACATGATATTTATTTTCCTCGCATGATTTAGTGAATTAGAAGACATGTTATTTATTTTTCTCGCAAGAAATAATGACTTAGGAAACATGTTATTTATGCCATTTAGCATGAATAATTAGTGTAGCATGTTATTTAATTTATTTTATATAAATTAGTAATTTAGAAAGTATGTAACTTACTCTGTTTAGCATGAATATTAATAATTAGTGTATGATGTGATTTGGATGAGTGAAATGTGTGTTCCCTCTCGTGGTATATTGGATGGAAACCCGGACATAAATTTCATAGCCGAATTCGAATGGACGGTATTATGGTTTGCACTCGGGATACAATGCCGCGTACCACTCGAAGGATTCACATATTTCATTTCATCCAAACTTGTATTTGAGCATGATTAGGCCATTAGAATGTTGTTTTATGTTTAGCATGACTTAATTACTTTATTTCGCAATAGGAGTTTGATTTACATTATGTCTAAATCGTATTTTACTTAATATGCTTTTGTGCGATGCCGAATGTTTGTCGTAATGAAAGTTTACTTTTGAAGCATGCAAACCTAGATTTAGGCTTTATAATAATTTAGACTACTTTGACAAATATGTATGTTGAGTAGACTTGGTTAATATTGCACAAATCCATTCATTACAAACGACATAAGTAAGGGACCATTCCGAACCCAACGGTTTGAGGTCTTCCCTTGCGAGGGGTGAGTGCGGCCTTAAATCATTTCCCGGTTCACACCGGTGGGCGACTCCTTTATTCTCCGTTTAGTCCCCCGTGGGCTACTCCGTACTCCCAACTAGGCCCTGAGTCTAGAACAGCATGCGTCGCCCAAGTTTTGTGTCATAGAGTATGGCGACTCCACTGGGGATAGACAATCGGCCCCAAAATAATGTCTTGTAATGTTTGTGATTTGTGCTTTAATTAACCACGTCTATTGTAGGTTTAGGGATTTTAATCAAAGGCATTATTAAAGCTAGGTGATGGTTTGGTGTCTTCATTCACTCACTACCTTTCTATAAGGAAAAGCTGTGAAGGCACCTAGATAATCATCTACTCGTAGCCTATTGTGATTGACCTAACCGATCCGATCAACGTGGATAGATTGAAGCAGTATTTTGCCTAAGGAAAAGAAGACCGAGCATTCGCTGGCGGAAGACTTAACCCAACAGAATAGGAAATTCATTCATGCATGCATGCATACACGTAATGTATTTGTATTCTTTTTTTTGTTTTGTTTTGTTTTGTATTCACAGGTTTTAAAGAAGAAAAGAAGAAAGCGACAAATGGAAGCCAACCAGAAGCAGCAACATATGAGTATTAGATTCAGGGATGAGTCCCAGGGTTGAGGCCCACATCGGTATCAGTTTCAGGGATGAGTCCTTGGATTGAGGCCCGCATCAGTATTAGTTTCGGGGATGAGTTCCAGGGTTGAGGCCCACACCAGTATCAAGAATCCCAGAGGGCGAAGCCCACATTATCAACTGTTGAAAAGAAGAATTCCAGTGGAGTGAGTGAAAAAAACGAGAGAGAGAAAAGTCCTTGATGGTTAGACATATGTCCGGTGATGACATTGTTCACTGTAAGGTGAAACCTTAGAAACTATGAATGTGAGATGTGCTCTCGTCCGATATTCTGAGTGGTTGATCTCAACTAAACTCGCGAGCACTTGATTACGGGATCTTAGTAGTAGAAGCATGAGTAGTCGGCAAAATGATTAGTTGAAGAGATGGTGGATCAGTGAATGACCGTTTGCCTAGATGTCTATCATGGAGTACATAAGTTACGATATATGATATGGTTGGAAACAAAGAAAAAGTCTCTGAAAAGAAAAGGAAAAAATGGACCACATATAATCGATAAGCGTGAAGCTACCCATTGGCGAGTATTAGGACCACCATGAGGAGAAATGCTACCTTAAAGGGTAGGTGTGTCGAAAAAAAAGAGAAAGAAAGAAAAGAAGAAAAGAAAAAAAAAGAGAAAAGAGAAAAAAAAGTTCAAAATGAAAAGAAAGAAAAGAAAGAGACGAAAGAAAAGAAGAAGAAAACCATATCATGTTGAGTATGAGGAATTAATCACAAAGTATGATCAAGACATCTCGGTTGGTTAGACCCACTGATCCAATTCTCCAAGACAAATTATCAAGTTGGCTTACTTAAGGATTAAGCTGCGAAAGAGCCTTGGCACACACACACACTAGGAGTCTAGTTCAGATCACTCATGCAGAAGATCAGATTTGAGTGTATTAAGTACTTTGAAGGTTCTCTGGTTTCGACACGAAGCATCCGTTGAGAACGAAAATATGTTTAGCTATCAGGATTATCTCGTGAGAGGCAATACATCATGTTGATATGCAACATCAGCATCAGTATCAGTTTGGGGCGAGGCCCATATCAATATTAGTCTGGGGGCGAGGCCCACATCAGTATCAGTTTGGGGCGAGGCCCACATCAGTATCAATCTGGGGGCAAGGCCCACATCAGTATCAGTCTGGGGGCGAGGCCCACATCAGTATCAGTCTGGGGGCGAGGCCTACATCAGTATCAGTTTGGGGGGGATGCCCACATCAGTATCATCTTGGGGATGAGTCTCAGGGTTGAGGCCCACACATCATTAGTGTCAGTTTTGGGGATGCGTCCCAGGGTCGAGGCCCACATCAGTATCAGTTTTGGGGATGAGTCGCAGGATTGAGGCCTTCACATCATCAGAAAGCCGAGAATGGCACTCCGAGAATGGAGCACGGTTCGGGAATGAACAAGCCGAGAATGGCACTCCGAGAATGGAGCAAGGTTCGGGAATGAACAAGCCGAGAATGGCACTCCGAGAATGGAGCATGGTTCGGGAATGAACAAGCCGAGAATGGCACTCCGAGAATGGAGCACGGTTCGGGAATGAACAAGTCGGGAATGGCACTCCAAGAATGTAGCACAGTTCGGGAATGAACAAGCTGGGAATGTCACTCCGAGAATGGAGCACGGTTCGGGAATGAACAAGCCGAGAATTTTTAGATTGGGAGTAGAACCTCTCGAGCATGAGCTCAGAGTTGAGCGAATAGTAGAGCAGGTGCTTAGGAAGACTCATTGTGATGAAAAATTTAGTGCTCAATTTGTTATGCACAACCATAGCTTCTTAAAAGGACATATCCCAAGTTGTCTGCCTAAACTGTGGCAAACAGGGTCACTAGAAGTATGACTGCCGTATGGACAAAGAAGACATGAAGGAATTGAAGGCGGGAGAAGGTTCCGGCTTCAAGAATGTTTGTTATAAACATGTTCACTACTGGTTTTAAAATTGGATTTTGATACTAGATGTGGTACATGAATATCTGTACTGATGTGCGGGATCTGCTGATTAGCAGGATACTGGCTTCAGATGAGATCGACCTATGAGTCGGAAATATGACATGAGTCGCTGTTTTGACCGTAGAAACCTAAGTTTTGGAATTGCCCTTTGGGCATGTACTTAAATTAGGAGACTGTTATAATGTATCTAGTTTGACTAGGAACATTATCTCTGTATCCAGTTTAACCCGTTGCGGGTATACCTTTATATTCTGAAACACTAGGTTTTTTTGTTTATAAAGATGATATTGAGATATACACATTAGATGTGAATAACAACATTTATATTTTGAATATAAATGAATCTCAAACATATATATGACAAACAAAAGCTCAAACTGAATAAATCAGATGAGACTTATTTGTGGCATTGTCTTTTGGGATGCATTAACAAGACTCGTATATCCACACTTTCGAAGAGTGGATACTTGGACGGATTTGATTCTAATTCAAATGATGTCTACGATTCTAGTTTAATTAGGCAAAGTGCCTAAAGCACCTTTTACTTGGTAAAAGTACAAGTGCCACCGATCTGTTAGCCCTCGTCCATAGTGACGTAAGTGGGCCCATGTCTAGCTAGGCTAGGGGTGGATATGAATACTTCGTAACCTTTACGGATGTGGCATTGCGTTACGGTTATGTGTATATTATGAAACACAAGTCAGAAACTTTTGATAAATTCAAAAAGTTTCGACACAAAGTATGAAAATAGACCGGTAAAAGTATTAGAACATTGCGGTCAGACCATAATGGACAATACTTAAACATATGAGTCGCTCTGAGCTACCAATTTCCTTATGAGGATACGCATTAAATAGTGCAATATTTATTTTGAATAAGGTTCCGTTAAAATCTGTTAGACAGACTTCATATTATATATGAACAGGAAAGAAACCAAGTTTCTCATTCCTGAAGATTTGGGAATGCTGGGCATATGTTTGGATGATACCAAACTAGAACCCAAATCGGATAAGTGCTTATTTGTAATTGGTTATCCTAGGGAAACCAAAGTATAGTACTTATACAACTCACAAGAGAATAATGTAATTGTTGCTCTCCATGCGTGTTTTCCTAAGAGGAATTCCTATATGCAGTGGTAAGTGGGAGGAAAGTAAAACTCGATGAAAATCAGTGTAATACTGTTCCAGGCACCGAGTTCTTACGGAATAAAAATAGTTCATCAGGGATGAAACTGTACCACAATCTTCTAATACACAAGAACAACGTAGGTCAGAGAGAGTCAGAAAATAACTTGGGAGGTATGAGTTTCTGATCTCACCTCATGTAGATTTCAATCTTATTGAGGAAGATGAATTGGCTACATATGAGGAAGTGATACAAGGTATCGACTCCTTTAATGGCAAAGTGCCATTAAGTCCGAAATGAATTCCATGTATACCAACCAAGTTTGGGCACTGGTTGATGTACCAGAAGGCATTGTGCCTATTGGTACTGTATGAGTCTTCAAGGAAGACATACATGGATGTCAATATAAAAATGTACACAGCTAGGCTTTTGCAGAAATGGTATCGTCAAAGACATAGTGTCGACTACGACGAAACTTTTTCACATGTTGCCATGATTAAATCCATTCGGATAATGCTTGCTATAACTGTACATTTCGTTTATGAAATATGACAACTGGACGCCAAAACCGCTTTCCTTAAAGGAAACCTTTTGGAGGATGTTTATAAACATCATGACGGTTTTTTCAGGCTAAGACATGTAAACAAGGTTTGCAAGTTAAATCGATCCATTTATGGATTGAAGCAAGCATTACGTTCTTGGAACCAGCGTTTTGATGTAATCATAATGGTATATGATTTAATTCAAAACGAAAATAATTCTTGTGTATATAAGAGGGTTAGTGGGAGTGTATTGACAATCACTGTCCTATACATTGATGATGTATTGCTTCTTAGCAATAACATTCCCATAATATAATTGGTGAAAGCTTGGCTTTCATTAAAATTCTCTATGGAATACCTGGGAGAAGCAGGCTTTATTATATGAATAAAGATCTACTGGGATAGATCTAGAAAGTTGCTGACACTCTCTCAGTGTTCGTACATTTTGATATGTACGTGACCTGATGTCTCATATGCTTTGAGAATATGTAGACGCAATCAGGCCAATTCAAGTGATGGTCACTAGATTGATGTAAAGAACATCATTGAGTATCTTGGACGAACTAAGGATGCTTTCTGAGAATATGGGGAATGGAGAACTTGAGATGACTGGGTTCATCGCTGCAAGTTTCCAAACCGATTAAAAATGACTATAAGTCGTAATATGGGTACATATATAGTTTGATTAAGGGAACAGTGAGCTGGAAATCTTCCAAGCAAGATTTAGTTGCCGAATAAATAACAAAAGCGGGACTTTACTGCAGCTGAGGCAGTAAAAGAAGCATTTTGGATCTATATAATCCTAATTGGATTAAGAGTAGTTCTATTAGCGGCTGAGCTAGGCTACAACGCAGGCTAAAGAAACAGGTCTCATCATTGATCCAAATATTTACTTCAACTAATTCATCTGATTCGTTCGATCATACATTGTGGCGATGTGATGATCGAATAAATCACATCAGATGATAATCTTGTAAATTCACTGACGAAAGCTGTTTCTCAGCAGATTTTTTGAGCGACCAGTATATAGTTCAAGTGTTAGACACTTGAGTGATTGGCTATAGGCCAAGTGGGAGATTGTTGGATAATTATGACCCATAACATCACTATTTTTACAGAACATGGTGTTGTTGTACAAATTAACTATGTGACAAAGGAAATTGCTCTTTTATCATTTGTAATTGGATTACCTGGATATATAAATGATAAAAGTCCTTATGATTAGTTCCGGATTAATAAGATATGAGACAGTATTAATCCACAATGGTTTAATCATTAATATCCATAGTCGTAGTATTATCGAGACTGGACATCGATAATGCAGAATATGCTAGTATTACACTTGTGCGTGTTCTGGAAGCGTAACGGCATAGTTCTCATATATTTGGGTATTGGATACTCATGCAAGTGTAATAAGAGGTTCTGTTTACCGATGGTACGAAAACAGCTTTGCTCTGGATTGACCCATCGGAATCCCATTGGTAGTATGATTATGTGTCTATGGGAATCCGAATCAGGGTAGGTGTGGGACACAGAAACTGGGCGACGCATGCTGTCCCAAGCTCGCGGCTTGGTCGGGAGTACGGAGTAGCCACGGGGGACTAAACCGGAGAATAATGGAGTCCCACCTGGTGTGAACCGGGAAAATGAGATTTAAGGCCGCACTCACCCCTCGCAAGGGAAGACCTCAAACCGTTGGGTTCGGAATGGTCCCTTACTTATGCCACTTGTAATGAAAGGATTTATATAATAATTTAATCAGGCTTAAGTAACACTTATTTCCAAGAGTATCATGCTTCTAAATTCATATGTACAAAATAAAACTACACCTAAATTTACATATGTTTCACATCTAAGATTGCATACTTGAAAGTACATCAAAGTAGCGACGAACATACAACTTTATTGGCATATTATATTCAAGAAAACAAAAACACACATACTAACCACACAAGCACACATGTGAGCACCTTCCCAAGTGGTACGTGGAATTGTATCCCAAGTACAGACCGTACTACCATCCATTCGGAATCGGCTACGGAATTTATGTCTGGGTTTCCATCCGATATACCACAAGAAATAATACTCAAATGTTATCATGACATAGGTATATGAATTGTAATATATTAAACACATTGTACTCATACATGTGGGGAATGCAGATGAATGACACCAACATAATCTTGCGTAATACAGAAGGGCAATCAGGTTCATCATACGTAGGGATAGCTACTAGGAAAACTATGCATGTAATCTGGTGAAAAGGGACTCAGTTCAGTGGGTGCGCGTTCGCGTAGCGTTTGAAAACGCGTTCGAACGGTAAACAGAAGGTTTGCGTTCGTATAGTGTTCGAGAACGTGTTCGAACGGAACTAGACCTGATGCATGATAAGACTAAGGAAGTGCGTGCGCGTTCACGTAGCGTTCGAGAACGCGTTCGAACGGTAAACAGAAGGTTCGCGTTCGTATAGCGTTCGAGAACGCATTCGAATGGAACCAGACCTGATGCGTGATAAGACTAAGAAAGTGCATGCGCGTTCGCATAGCGTTCGAGAACGCGTTCGAACGGTAAATAGAAGGTTCGCGTTTGTGTAGCGTTCGAGAACGCGTTCGAACGGAACCAGGCCTGATGCATGCAACACAAAGAATAAAGACAATAATGTCAAGCTCAGTATGTCCGATTGAACGTATCTTGCATTCAACCGAACACACATCAACCGGCGCGGCAAAACATCGTGGTAAAGGGCTTTAACCCCTCCCTATAGGGGATCTTTCATTGCACTTACTAAGCCCATGCGCTCGATTGAATCATGCATACAAAGAATTAAAAACAATAATATCAAACTTTGTATGCCCGATTGAACGTATCTTGCATTCAACTGAACACACATCAACCGGCGCGGCAAAGCATCGTTGTAAAGGGTTTTAACCCCTCCAAATATGGGACCTTTCATCGCATTTACTAAGCCCATGCGCTCGATTGAATCATGCATAAATAAGCAACATGCAGAATTCAAGTAACGAAAAATAAATAAACCAAAGCAACACAAAACAAAATAGGGTGCCGTTTACTCAAGCGGTACGTGGAGTTGTATCCCGAGTACAGATCATACTACCGTCCATTCGAAATCGGCTATGAAATTTATGTCCGGGTTTCCATCCGATATACCGCGAGAGTTGACACATCTCTCATTTTATTCCAAAGCCACAACATACAACATCTCATAATTCATGCATATTTATCTACTCAAGGGCCACAACATGCATTTCAACATGACAATCATGCAAGCAATACTCAATAAATAATACAAATAAAATGGAAAACGAGTGTAGAAAATACCCTCAGGTCTAACCTTTTTTGCCAACTTTCAGGCTTGCGTTTCACGGACGTCGGAAGGGTACAGCTCCTCAACTTCTCCGGTTCACTGGTTTAGCGTCCTAGCTCACTGTTTTGCTGTTTTGCCTGCTGTTTGGTCTCCGTTCTGCTACTGTTCGGCCTCTGCTTTGATGTTCACTGTTCAGGTCACTTGTTTTGACATTTCAACGGACTGTTCCGAGTGTTTTTTTTGGGTTTTTAGTGTAGTCTTGTGTGATTATTTTAAGGATTATGAATGCAGTTTTTTATGTTACTGTTTTGAGGATTTTAGGGACTGTTTTAAGAGGATTTGGCTGCTGTTTTGGGGGTGTATTTTCGGTGATGTGTGGGGAGTTTATGGAGGTGGTTTTCTCGGCCAAAGAATGAGAGATGAAGAGAAGGGTTTTGTTTGTGCTTCCTGCTATTGCCGTGAGTGGCTAGGGTTCTTGGTGTTGTGATTTTTGTATAAGTCTTGTGTATGAGCTAGGGGAGTGCATGTCTTGGTTAGGGGTTGTTTATATAGAGAATGGCTAGGGCTTCACCTTGTCTCACAAGGAAGGGATTTGATTTTGTGTTGAGCAAGGAAAGTCAAAGATTAAGGGGGGACAAATCTTGGCTAGATTAGGAATACAAAATATTTAATTTGTTATGATTGATTTTAATTAGGCATGATATTTGTTAAGTTTGGTATATAATATTTTTGATTTATCTTTATTAGGCATGTAATTTCTTTAATTTGTGTAAGTATTTTTATTATTTTGGTAGGTGATTATTTAGATTTTATTTATTTTATTTAATTTGGTATATGACTTAATTAATTATTTTATTTAATTACATTATCTAATTAATATTTAATTTAATTTCCCATGTGTTTTTAAATGTGTTTTATTAATTGGGATGTGTTTTATGGGCTTTGGTGCGCTAATTGGGCTGGGGTGCGAGGCTAGCAGCAAAACCAGAAATACCGACGCTGTTCAACGCCCATTCGAACGCTACACGAACGCCCGCAATCTGTTTGACGTTCGAACGAAGTAACGAACGTAGCACTAACGAAGACAGTGGACTTGCGAAATGAATATGATGACGTACTCATTCTGAATTTCCCCTTCCGACCTCCGTTTCCCGCAATATCCTTAGCTAAAAAGGTAGTGCCTCCAACTGAGACTCATCATCGGGTTTCACATGCGAAAATGCAATGCCTACAGTAGGTGTATTTGGTCTTAACTTGAGACTTGCATCGCTAATACTTGCGACAATCAATATACTTTGGTTTTGGTCGCCCATGGTTTTAACAGGTTCTGTGTACGCCTCTTCTGAGTATATTGAGAATCGTAGTGTATTGGGTGTGATGTCAAGATGGAAGTATCACTTCAGTCATATGGAGATGATGATCACACAGGGATACAAAACTGGTACTCTAAGTGCTATAGCCATCGGTGAAGTATGACTAGGTCATGACTTTTCGATCATAAAGAGACTAGTTGCTAGTGATCCGATATATGCTTCGTACGGGGCAGACACAACTCCATCCCCAGGCCTAGCATGTGACATCTGATATTGGATCGTAATGCGCAATACTACGTATACTACGCCTGACAAAGATCATGTATTTCGTAGAAGAATATTTCTGGAGAATTGGGTAGGCACGGTGCTTTGCTAGAAGCCAACCATGTCTTGTAAATTTGTAAGAACGTGGTACCGGGTGCGCACGTATTCGGATAGTCCGATAACCGTATTTACTGCCAACATATCCAGGGATCTCTTGGGTCGCATCCCAAATATTCACATATGATATTTGACTCGAACAACATTAATCTGGGATTAATTAAGAGAGAGAATATTAATCTGAGATTAATAAAGAGAGAAAATTAATCTGGGATTAATTACGGCAAGAATTAATCTGAGATTAATTATCAGAGAAAGAATTAATCTGGGATTAATTGCGTCGAAAATTTATCTGGGATTAAATTCGTCGAGAGGAGAGAACACGACTAATTTGGAATTAATCGGTAAAATAAATTTTAAAGTTAAATTAGATTTTACTATTTAATTTATTTAATTGGGCTAAATAATATATTAGATATATTAATTGAAATTGGATTTCAATGGGAAATTAAATTGAATTTTAATTTTGGCGAACGAATTAATTTGTGAGCGATTTTCGTAATAATTTTACTGGGTATTATTATTTAATTAATTTGGATTTAATTATATCGCGACGGAAAATTCGTTTAATCGGATTAAACGAATCCGAGCCCGAAGTGTGTTGAGCAAGTCCACTTGAATTTTGAATTTAAAGTGGGGCCCACTTCACTTACATCATTAGTCATTTTTTATGATTGACATGAGTGATGGGTTTTGGTGGAAATTTGAAAAACTCTCAACACAATTATTTTGGAAATTAAACACTCTCTCTCCCTGGCAATCTTGGCCGAAATGGCTTTAAAAGGCATTTAGGCCGATTGGCCTTGATTGCTGATGGCCGAATGGCCTTGATTGCTGATGGCCGAATGATTGAAAAGGCTAATATTGCCTTTGTTGTTTTGCGAAAACAAAATGGCCTCTGAAGAATTATTTTTTGGTCAAAAGCATTAATTGCTTTTCTTTTTGAAAGTTAAAAGCATGTGGCCAATCTCTTCTTTAAATATAATAATAACAAAACGTCAAAAGCACTTTATGCTCTCTGACTTCTTGTTGTTTATGAAAGAAATGAAAAGCTTTTTGCACTCTCTCTTCTGTTTGGCCGAATAAGCAAAGGCATTTTGTTTTATGGTTTTTTCTTTTGAAGATTAACCGATTGCTTCCCTCTCTCTTTTGGGCAAATTTGTTTCTCCTAGGGAGATAAAATTTATTCCACTTGTTCTTGCTAGCACATAAGAGAGTCAAATGAAGGTGATATAGATACTCACCCAAGAGCTTGGAAGTTTCAACATCCATAAAAGTTTTGAACTCAAGCCGATCAATGTATGTCCTCCGCAACTTATTTTTGATTTTTATTCACACACGAATCACGCTTAGAGATCCCGTGGCATGTCTAAGACACTTACAAGGCCCACATCAGTATCAGTTGGGGCGAGGCCCACATCAGTATCAGCTTGGGGATGAGTCCCAGGGTTGAGGCCCACACATCATTAGTGTCAGTTTTGGGGATGCGTCACAGGGTCGAGCCCCACATCAGTATCAGTTTTGGGGATGAGTCCCAGGATTGAGGCCCACACATCATCAGAAAGCCGAGAATGGCACTCCGAGAATGGAGCACGGTTCGGGAAAGAACAAGCCGAGAATGGTACTCCGAGAATCGAGCAAGGTTCGGGAATGAACAAGTCGGGAATGGCACTCCGAGAATGGAGCACAGTTCGGGAATGAACAAGCCGGGAATGGCACTCCGAGAATGGAGCACGGTTCGGGAATGAACAAGCCGGGAATGGCACTCCGAGAATGGAGCACGGTTCGGGAATGAACAAGTCGGGAATGACACTCCGAGAATGGAGCACAGTTCGGGAATGAACAAGCCGAGAATGACACTCCGAGAATGGAGCACGGTTCGGGAATGAACAAGCCGAGAATGGCACTCCGAGAATGGAGCACGGTTCGGGAATGAACAAGTCGGGAATGGCACTCCGAGAATGGAGCACTGTTCGGGAATGAACAAGCCGGGAATGGCACTCCGAGAATGGTGCAAGGTTCGGGAATGAACAAGCCGAGAATGGCACTCCGAGAATGGAGCACGGTTCGGGAATGGAACACATCACAGTAACGGTTCGGGAATGGACCACCTCACAGTCACGATTCGGGAATGGGCCACCTCACAGTAACGGTTCGGGAATGGACCACCTTACAGTAACGGTTCAGGAATGGATCACCTCACAGTAACAGTTCGGGAATGGACCACATCACAACAACGGTTCGGGAATGGACCACCTCACAGTAACGGTTCGGGAATGAACCAGGGGTCGAAGCACCTCACCACCATATCAACTCAGTTCAAAGCAACTGGCAAGTCAGGTGGCAGCTGGCTAGCCAGGTAAGTAAAAATACATTGCATAAACTTTGATAGGATTATCATTGTCACACATTGCACAAGTCCCATCAAAGTGGGGGCGACTGTAGGCACTGGATTTTTGCATGTAAGTCCCGATGATGAGTCTCACATGGAGACACTACCTATTAAATTGTGGAAGTCGCGGGAAACAGACGTCGGAAGGGAAAAGTCAGATATTGACACCTTGTTGGATTTAATTCGCTTGTTTAGCTTCGAGTTTGCTTGTTGGACCTCTGTTTTAAAACATATCCCTAACCCAAAACCAAAGCCACACGCCCACCTAGCCCAAAACCAAAGCCATACGCCCACCTAACCCAAGCCCATTAAATCACATCCAATAATAATTAAAACATTTAAAACACATGTCAAAAATTAAATTAAATCAAATTAAATTAAATCATATCCAATTAAATCAAAACAAATCATTCCTAAATTAAATAAATCAAATCAAATCTCATAAATCATATTCCTAATTAAACTAAATCACATGCCTAAACTAAATGAAATGAAATCAAATCTCAATAATCATCTTCCTAACTAAAACAAATTACCTCCCTAATTAAAGATATTTTCCTTATGATACCCAAATTAAATATTCCCCCCATAATTACAATATTCTTTCCCTACCTATACAAGGATAACCCCAACCCTCTCCTATAAAAGAAAACACAAGCCAAACCCTTGGACCCTGGCTCATTCTCACAAAAACACAAAGAAATAACCTAGTCCATTCACGCCTAAAACCCTCTTCCACTGCCGCACAAACCTTCACTGAACTGCCTCAACTTCACGCTTCAGCTTTCAACACAGCCCTTATCCCCCACGCAATCCATCACTCAACTTCACACATCAGCCTTCAACACAGCCCTTATCCCTCACGTAAACCATCACTCCACTCACGCATCAGCCTTCAACACGCAACACCCTTCACGCAAGCCACTCACCTTCACGTCTCATATAGCCCTTCATTGAACTGCCTCAACTTCACGTCTCACATAACCCTCAAAACAGCCCCTGACTCACGCCCATAACAGCCCTCATACAGCCCCTAACTCACGCCCATAACAGCCCTCATACAGGCCCCTGACTCACACCCATAACAGCCCCCAAATACCCCTAAAAACAGCCCCTGAAACACAGCCTCTGACCACTGAACACAGCCTCTGACCACCGAAAATAGCCCCTGAAACACAGCCTCTGACCACTGAACACAGCCCCTGATCACCGAAAATAGCCCCTGAAACACAGCCTTAGATCACCAAAAAAACTGTACCACCAGTCCCCAAAAAACTGCACTTAAATCACCAAAACTATGCCCAGTAAAACTGCTTTCTGACCACTGAAAACTGTCAAGAAAACCAGCCCCTATTACCGCAAAAATCACCTAAAAACAGTCCCTAATTACCGCGAAACAGTAACCAAAAAACACACAAGAAACATCAGTGAAACGGAGTAAAACAGAAGCCCGAGAAGCGAGGCAACGAAGAGAAACAACGAACCAGTGAACCGGAGGAGTTGCAAAGCATCAACCCTTCCAACAACCGCGTAGCGCACTTCCGAGAGATGAATTAAGAGGTTAGGCTTGAGGACACCCTTTTTTTTTTTTTATTCTCCTTTGTTTTTTTTTTATTTTCTTACTTTATTTCACATGAGTATTGTGGATTGGTGTATGATATGACTTTCAGATGAATGGAATATGTGTTCTCTCTTGCGGTATATCGGATGGAAACCCAAACGTAAATTCCGTAGCCGAATCCGAATGGACGGTAGTGCGGTCTATACTCGGGATACAATGCCACGTATCACTTGAGAGACACACATATTTCGTTTCATCCAACCTTGTGTTCGAGCATGATTTAGTCTAGTAGGTTATTTATTTTTTTAAGCATGATTTAGTCTAGTACGTTATTTATTTCTTAAGCATGATTTAGCCGTTAGTACGTTGTTTCTTTATGCATGATTTAGTTATTTTCTTTCGCAATAGGAGTCCAATGTACATTTATGTTTAGATTGTTATTTATTTTTCGTGTTTGATAATTCAACATGCTCATGAGATATTTGTGTGATATCGTATGTTTGCCGTTGTGACGACCTACTTTTAAAGCATGCAAACTTAGATATAGGATTTATTCTCTTGAATGCGAACTAGATATAGGTTATCTTTGAATATATATGTTGCGTAGATTCGGTTAAGTTATTGCACAAATCATTTCATTACAAGTTTCATAAGTAAGAGACCATTTCAAACCCAACAGTTTGAGGTCTTCCCTTGCGAAGGGTGAGTGCGGCCTTAAATCATTTTCCTGGTTCACACCGGGTGGTGACTCCATTATTCTCGGTTTAGTTCCCCGTGGGCTACTCCGTACTCCCAACTAGGCCACGAGCCTGGAACAGCGTCGCCGATTTCTGTATCCTATAATACCATTGTTGGGTTTTCTAGGTCAAACCAAGATCAATTAAGCATATGAAACATGTGAATACAACAAAATAAGAATGCGGAAAATACTCACTTTGATCGGATTTTGGATGCATAGACAACAAAAATTCTGGTCATTTGAAGAATTCGGCCAAGCCCTCATTGTGTTGATCTTCAAGCTCCAATCTTTGAGTGTTGATTCCAAGCTCAAGGATTGGTTTCCCTATCACCTTTGAATGACTCCTTGTGTGTGTGCTAGCACTTGTGATTTTTGAAACAAAAATCACTCAACATGAACCCTCGGTTCACGGCAAAGTGGAGAAGAAAATGGGGGAGAGTTTCAATCTCGATGAAGAAAAGAAAGAGAGAATGAATGTTGTATGTTGATTTCAAAAGTCAAATAACCTAATACCAAATATCAAAAATTAGTAAAAGGTCTTTCACTCATCAATGAAATAAGCTTGTGTGTTTCAAAAGTTTCCAACAACCCAACCACTTCCATCAACCAAAAGTAGATGAGATGGACTAGGTGATGTGACTTGTGTGGGCCCTACTTGATTCAAAATCCGTGTGGGCCCGCAACACATCCCGGGCTCGGGTTCGTTAATTCCGAATTAACTAATTTTCCGTTGCGACGTAATTAAATCAAATTTAATTAAATAATTATGCCTAGCAAAATTACTATACACGTCGCTCGCGAATTAATTCTAAATTAATTCGTTTGCCCGAATTAAAATCTAATTTTAATTCCGCGTCGAAATCTAATATCGTTTAATATATTGAATATATTATTTTATCGATTAATTCCAAATTAATCATTCTCTCTCTTCAAATAGTATTTTATCCCAGATAAAATCTCGCCGTAATTAATCCTAGATTAATTTTCTCTCTCTTATAATTAATCCCAGATTAATTATGTTCGAGTCATATGTCATCGGTGAATCTTCGGGAAGCGACCCATGAGATCCCTGGATATGTTGGTAGTAAATCCGGTCGTCGAACTATCCGAACACGTACGTACCTCGTACTACGTTTTTACCGATTTACAAGACATGGTTGGCTTCTAGCAAAGCATCGTGCCTACCCAATTCTCCAGAAATATTCTTAAAGGAATATTTAATCTTTGTCAGGCGTAGTATACGTAATATTGCGTATTGCGATCCAGTATCAGATGTCACATGCAAGGTCTGGGGCTGGAATTGTGCTTGCCCCGTACGAAGCATATATCGGATCTCTGGTAACTAGTCTCTATAATCGGATAAACATGACCTAGTCATATTATCCCGATGACTGCAGTACATAAGAGTACTAGTTCCGTATCCTGCGTGATCATCATCTCCATATGACTGGAGTGATACTTCCATCTTGACATCACACCCTATACACTACGATTCTCAATATACCCAGAAGAGGCGTACAAAGAACCTGTTAAAGCCATGGACGACCAAAACCAAAGTATATTGATTGTCGCAAGTATTAGCGATGCAAGTCTCAGGTTAATACCAAATACACCTACCCTGATTCGGACATCCATAGACACATAGTCATACTACCAATGGATTTCCGAGGGGTTTATCCAGAGCGAAGCTGTTTCCGTACCATCGGTAAACACAACCTCCTATTACACTTGAATGAGTATCCAATACCCAAATATATGAGAACTATGTTGTTATGCTCACATAACTTGCACAAGTGCAATACTAGTCTATTCCGCATTATCGATGTCCAATCTCGATAATACTACGACTAGGGATATTTAATGATTAAACCTTAGTGGATTAATACTGTCTCATATCTTATTAATCCGGAACTAATCATATGGACTTTTATCATTTATGTATCTTGGTAATCCAATTACAAATGATGAAAGAGCAATTTCCTTTGTCACATAGTTAATTTGTACAACAACACCATGTTTTGTACAAATAGTGATGCTATGGGTCATAATTGTCCAACAAAATATCATAAATGATATTGAAAAATATCATAATCAAAACGTAATTCTTTTGAAATCACTCGTTTCTCCAAAACACAAATATGTTTATATCAAAAATAAATCTTTGAAAACTTGATCAAAGATCAAATGTATATCTTTCAAAATCATTATCTCATATACAAACTTTTTAAAATACTTATCAAGCGTCCAATGTTCAAGTCGCGCGTACTGACCAGATAGTGTACGAATAAGACCATGACGAAAGAGTAGCGGGTCAGCCATTTTCCGATGGTCAGGACCCTAACAACATAAATAAGCGTCACAGAGGGTAGAAAACATAGAGCTATCAGGCACCGTGACGAAAATACATTTTCAAGTGTCCTGACGAAAATAAAGTTTTATGGTTTAAAAACATATAAATCATTTTCGAGCGTCGAGACGGAAACATATCATCAAGCACCTCGACGGAAAATATTGATAAATCAAAAAACATGAAAATGTGAATCGAGTATCGAAGCGGAAACATATTCTTATCCTTTATAGTCAAAACTAAAATATCTGAATTTTTTCTTTATTTTTTTCCTTTTCAAAATACTTTTATGTGGCGAATCAAATACAAAAATCTCAAAACGTAAATAAAAATATCGAAGCATAGAAAACACAACATTCATATAGTAGAAAGTAAAGATATCCATTCACATTTCAGACTATCAACATCATAGAATTACTCGTACCTCAAAACGCATTGAATGCATATCATATGCATACTCATGTCTATATAAACATCTTTTAACTTAGTATATATATATACACATATACATATGAAAAACCCATATCAAATCAAAATCATTGCACATTGTACCATATACCAGAAATCAAGTCAAGTTACAAACATGAGACCTATATGGTCTATACGCAATAGAAAAATTACTCAGACAATCGGATACCCTGTAGCTGCTATCACCGACACCTAAACCTTTACACTGATACTACAAATGTAACACCCCGTCAGAAGCAGAATGCTACCGACAGGCGACAGAATTAGCCCATCTCCATAAGCCTCTAAATTTATAAAAAATAGACATGATGTATCCTAAAAATGGACAACCTGGAACACAGTCAAGCATCAAACGAAACCTGTAACAGGTATCCAATATACAAAAGGGACCTCAGGTCCACACACAACACATCAAGCTCATGCTCAACACTTAAGGGCTCCGTGCCCACAACATCAAATGCAAATCAAATCTTTTACTTAATAGAATACAAAAACGTATTCAACACGACGAATAACATAATATCATGGACCCCAAACCTCTAAGACATTCCTAAAACACTTGAGAGGGTGACTGCAACTTAGGTGATCCGACGTCCTGAGCATGACTTTTAAAGTCTAAGTGGTTGACCAGTCTGGAAACCAACCTGCAAAACTAGAAAAGTGGTTTAGTATGAGTTATAAAACTCATTAAGTAATCACGTTTGTACTACAAACAAAACATACAAGTCAAGCATATAAGAAGCTTTTCAAAATTACCAAGTCATTACGAGTTCAGAATTATCAACTTTTATTATTCCTTATTCTTTACACATGCCAAATCTTTATATATATATATATATGTGTGTGCGTGTGTGTGTGTGCATGCCAATCTAATGGCCAAACATCCAAAGCATACAAAGAAAAAATTCGAATATCATAGAGTACGTCATTTAACATCGAATCCATTTCAATCATATGAAACATGAAGTCACACTTTTTTATAATTTAATACGAATAAACATCTTTGAAATATCATCAAATCAATAAGTCAAACAAACTTTATTCAATTCTGCTCACTTCTCTTACATTCATGCAAATCCAATTTAAGAATTCTTACTTGGGGACATGTCTTTTATTCAATTCAAAACAAACTTTATTCAATTCTGCTCACTTCTCTTACATTCATGCAAATCCAATTTCAGAATTCTTACTTGGGAACATGTATAGTACCAGAAGCTTATAAGCACATTCAATCTATTTTACAATATACGTACATACAATAACAAACTTAGCAAACACACTTTGTAACATTTTATACTCACACCAATTTTCAGGTCATTCTTTCATTCCACGAAAGCATACACAGTCCATACATGTCACTGGTTCTATCAAACACACACACACTCAGACATACAAACAATCATCGTGTAACCGACACGAAACATAAATAACAGTCGATATATCAAAGAACAAATAACCCAAACAACACTAACTTATCAATTAATTACACATACACACATATCACGTAATACAAACTCATATCACAATTTCTCATACACATGCACATACAAGAAAAACCCTCTGAATCATCATCAAAATACTCATACACATACGTGTATACGTCAAACATACAAATATACACATTACTACGAATTTAGATACTATACTTTATAACAATCCTCATATCTTTCACTTATCGATCAAACATACTCAGTTTCAGATTTTCTATTTGGAATCCTTTGATACAAAACTTATCAATTAAACATATCCATTCATATACACACCCTCTCAATCATGTACCTTTACCACTCAGGAAGAGCTTAGCTTATACCCATTTCTTATCATACTTAACCAACCCCAACCTCTTTACGGATAAATCGCATGTATGAGTCAATAAAAAACTTATTCAAATAGCGTACACATACACATGCTAATACCAATTCAGAAATCATAACTTATTCCATTTACCGATCCTGTATTCTCAAATTATACATATCTTATCCTCACATACATATATAAATACATGCACATATACTTATGCATATGCTTATACATATACATACCATTACAGGTTCAAGCACTTACGTTCATCAACACATATATATAGACATTAAACTCATTGAATATCTCACTGCATATCATAACAATAATAAACATTCATACATGTGGTGGTCGATTAACATAATTATACATAGTCCTGAACTCTGTTCTCAAAACCACCTCTTAACAATCCTCATTTTATCCTAAATATTTCAATAATCTCTATATATACTTAAAACACGAAATCAACAATTCAATTACTCATCGCATTGATTACTTACCTGGCTTCGCGAGCACTCCTGATCTTAATCAAATCTTGTAACACCCCGGTAATCCCGACGACTACTAAGTTATGGATGGCATAATACATGATGTAAATCATGTTCAAGTATATATGTGCTCATGAAATGACTTTTGAGACACTCGGTGAATTCCTTGCAGTTCCGATGTAGAATTTAGCTTATGTTTTATTCCGAACATCTCTTAGTATTTGGGGCATAATTTTTTCATACAGTCTTCGATTTTATCAATTTTATATCGTCGGAAAGCTAAGACCAAGATCTACAACTTTCGCGTTGGACAGTTTTCTAAATTCAAATCAAAAACAGGTCTTAACTGCAGATTAAAAATTTTGATGAATAGTGCCTGATGACCTATTTAGAAAATTCTCAAAACTTCTGATTTTTTTTCCATTAAATCATTAAATAATTTAGCCCTTAGTATAAATATGAACATTATTCATTTATCTCCAAAAATAGGAAAGAATAAGAAGAAAACATGAATGGGGGAGGAAGAAAGAGAAAGAAGGAAACCATTTTCTCACCAAAGATAATGAGGAAGCAAATGCAAATCAACACATAACTTAAGAAAAGGAATGGCAAGCTTAGAAGACTTATTTGGTGAAGGAAATCAAGTAGAATAAGGTAAGGAAAACTTGACCCAAATTTAAAATATTAATATTTTGATGATTTGAAGATAAATGAGTGTTGTTGAGTTGTGAGTGATATTGTTTTTATGGTTATGGTGCCAGGAAATTAGGATTTTGAGAAATCCCCAAAGTAGGAAACCCTAAAGAATGAGCTAAATTGAGGTTATTGGAATTTGATGTTGTGATGATAATAGAAGGATAGAATTATGATAATTTGAATGTGGGTAGTTGATCTAACTTGTATGAAGATGAGGGTGTTGGGTTTGTTATCGAGTATGTCATTGAAGAGTTGATGCTAGACCCTGAAATTGGCTTAGCGTCGCAATGCCTAAAACCCGACATTACGACGCGTAAGAATCAGAAGCTTACTTCCTTGGGCCTGATTATGTGAGCGTCGCGATGCTCAACATTTGACGTCACGATGCGTAACAAGCACAGGCTCTGCCTCGGGTCTGATCAGATGGGCGTCGCGATGCGGAATAGAACATGATCTCTGCCTAAGACTGGTTCTGTGAGCATCACGACGCGATACATAAACAAATTCAGTCCATCTCATAATCATCTTAGGAAGTTAGAGTACATCCTAAAGGTCTCGTATTAGCACGTGTACACACATTATATCATGACACACGTATGATACGCCATGTAGTGATAAAAAGTTCTTGAATGGATATATTTAGCCTAATTCCAAAACATATTCCACGGCTTATATTCTAATCAAGTTTATTAATTATAGATCATCACAGGAAGCATAATGTTCTTTGGCGAAACAAAGTAATGCCAGCCAGATTCCAAATCTGTGAGTGTACCATTTTCTCAAGTAGTTTTTACTTATGTTTTTGAATTGACACTTACTTTTCCGCATATATGGCGTTAGCCAAGTTTCCTTACAAATGTTTTATGAATAAGAATGTTTTAAGAAATATTTTAGAAAGATTGATTTAAAATCATGATTTCTTTGATTTTGAGGACATGAGGGAAAAACTCACCTCAGTTGTAACTTGGCACAGATACTGGAATTGACGGATCCAGAACGTGTGCACACGTAGTTCAGAACTAAGGATGACATATGTCTCTAGATATTATATTCATAGCTAATAGGACGGCGAGTCGTAAGACCACTAGACCCCAGATTTAGAGTAAGGAGGGTAGCATAGATCTGTTAGGGTTGGTGCTCTGAGAGCCAATTTTATTATGTATTTCCTTGTAAATACTAATGTACCATTTTATTATGAATAAAATGAACAGTTTCTTTTTTATATATAACTTCTTTTTAATATGGTAAAGACATAACCGACCTTCGAATGATTAGTTATGATACTATTGCAAAAGCATCACAACTGACATTTGAGTTGTATCATGACGTTTTCATTCTTATACTGTTCCCGGTCAAGGTTTACACTACTTGTTCAGTAAAGTAAACCCGTTGAGACTGGTACATGTCGTATATTGGAATCTTGGATTCCGATGGTTTCTCAATGAACCATGAGTCTTGGAGACTCGTATAGACGTGGAGATGTTTATAGCGGATAAACACTTAACGACTCACCGAAGATTCTGGATGGTACACCAACATCAATAAGAATCTTCTCGGGTTGATTGAGCATAGTGATTCTTTGACTTCAGATACCACTGTGGATATATGAGTTATTCTCCACACTTAGAGGTCAGTCACATCACCTATATATTAAAATTAGACCTCCGCATGTTCGTTGGGTGTGGACTGATGCTCAGGATATCCTGTGTGTATCAAGAAATGATCTGTCCGCTCTGTGTACATAGCATATGTATTCAATATGGAATTAGCAATTTGTTAAATCCATGGGCCCGGGGTACACTGTAGAAATAAGTTCTAAGTGTTATTTGAAGGATTGCTAATAGAAACATCAACGTGATTATTCTATAGAATAATCCGGATACATGTGACAGAGGAATTATACGTATGCAGTGACCTCGACCTGTATGATTTAGAGAGTTTATCTGTGTTTGTCATAATTTACGGGTGGGTGAATTATGGACACTGTAGGCACTGCATTTTTACACATAAGTCCCTATGATGAGTCTCATTTTGGAGACACTACCTTTTAAGTCACGGAGGTCACGGGAAACGGACATCGGAAGGGGAAATTCAGAATAAACAAGGTTCACTGTTTTCGTTAGTGCTGCGTTCGTGTTTACGTTCGAACGTCAAACGGATTGCGGGCGTTCATGCCGCGTTTGAGGAAGCGTTCGAACGGTGTCGGTAATTCTGGTTTTGCTGCTAGCCTCACATCCAGCCCAATTAGCCCCCCAAAGCCCATAAAACACATCCCAATTTAAATAAATAAATATTAATTAAAACATTAACTAAATAAGATAATAATTAAATTAATTAAATAATTAAAATAAAACATATACCAAACATAAAATAAACAATTACCAACTTAAACTAAAGTCATGCCTAAATTAAACAAATCACATACTAAATCAAAAATATAATCATACCAAGTTAAAATCAATCAACCAATATATTATTCCTAACTTAAAATATTGTATTCCTAAACCAAGCCAATCAAATATTCAAACTTCCCTATCTAGCAAAGATTTGTCCCCCCCTCAATCTTTGACTTCCCTTAACCAAACCAAATCAAATCCCTCTTTAATTAGCCAAATCCCTTTCCTTGTCAAGCCCAACCCTTTTGCCTATAAAAAGAACCATTCACCAACCTTCTCAACGCTAGTTGGCTAGCTGATACACAACACACAGGAAAATTACAGGAAGAACACACCCAAAAACAGTAGCAAAACGGCAGTGAAACCACAAGGAAATAGCAGCAAAACGGACTCAAAACAGTAAGACAACGAACGAGAACAGTGAACCAGTGAACCGGGAGAGTTGCGGAGCATCCACCCTTCCGACGATCGTGTACCGTACATCCGAGAGGTGATTTAAAAGGTTAGACCTGAGGGTACCTTTTCATTAGTTTATATTCGTTTTTTTATTATTATTGAATTCTATTCGCATGAGAGTCGTTTATGGATGTATGTTGTGGCTTGAATGAAATGGAAGAGTGTCGTCTCTTGTGGTATATAGGATGGAAACCCATACGTAAATTCCGTAGCCGAATCTGAATGGACGGTAGTGCGGTCTGTACTTGGGATACAACTCCACGTATCACTTGAGTAAACGGCACCTTCTCTTGTTTTGTGTTGCTTTTATTTATTTATTTTTCGTCACTTAAATTATGCATGTTGCTTATTTATGCATGACTTAATCGAGCGCATGGGCTTAGTAAGTGGAATGAAAGATCCCCTATGGGGATGGGTTAAAGCCCTTTACCACGATGCTTTGGCGCGCCGGTTGATGTGTGTTCGGTTGGATGCAAGACACGTTCAATCGGACATACTTAGAATAATATGATTGTCTTTATGTTTGTATGCATGATGTGATGTGACGCGCATGGGCTTAGTATGTTGGTCTAAAGGTCCTCTCTTTGAGAGATCAAGAGCCCCAAAAGGCCACTTTTACGACAGTACTTCGCCGCGCCCCCTTTATTTTGTTGTTTATGTATTGCGTCCCATTTCATGCATCAGGTCTGTTCCCGTTCGAACGCGTTTACGAACGCAACTCGAACGCGCATGCATTTTTGCCTTATCATGCATCAGGTATCATTTCCGTTCGAACGCGTTCACGAACGCCATACGAACGTGAGCATTCTATTTCATTTCCATTCGAACGCGTTATCGAACGCCATACGAACGTGAGCATTCTGTTTCATTTCTGTTCGAACGCGTTATCAAACGCCATACGAACGCGAGCATTCTGTTTCATTTCCGTTCGAACGCGTTTACGAACGCTACTCGAACGTGAGCATTCTGTTTCATTTCTGTTCGAACGCGTTTACGAACGCTACACGAATGTGAACACACTGAACTGAGATATCTTCATCACATGCCATGTATAATTGTTTCTTAGGTGATTTTTTATGGAACCACACATAGTCATTCTTATCTTTGTGCACATAATAATGAAAAACATGTTTATTCCATTAGTTGCGTCGTTTGCCTTAGTCTTGATTTAACGCATTACAATTCATATGCCTATGGCATGATGACTTTGGAGTATTATTTCTTGTGATATATCGGTTGGAAACCCAGACATAAATTCCGTAGCCGATTCCGAATGGACGGTAATGCGGTCTGTACTTGGGGTACAATTCCACGTATCACTTGGAAAAGTGCTCACATGTATGCTTGTGCGGTTATTATGTATGCTTGTGTTTCATGAATATGATATGCTGAATGAAGTTGTATGTTCATTGTTACTTTGAGGCATTTTCAGGCATGTGTTATTAGATATGAGATATATGTGAAATGTATGTATAAGTGTTATTTTGTACCCGTGAATATAGAAGCATGATATTCTTAGGAATAAGTGTTACTTAAGCCTGATTAAATTATTATGTAAATCCTTTCATTATAAGTGACATAAGTAAGGGACCGTTCCGAAACCAATGGTTTGAGGTCTTCCATTGCGAGGGGTGAGTGCGGCCTTAAATCTCATTTTCCCGGTTCACACCGGGTGGCGACTCCATTACTCTCCGGTTTAGTCCCCCGTGGCTACTCGGTACTCCCAACTAGGCCGCGAGCCTAGGACTGCATGCGTCGCCCCAGTTTCCTGTGTTCGCACAGTCTGGCGACTCCACTGCTCGAACCCTTGAGTGGGGAGACCTAGTTGTGGGCCATCCTTCGCCGGTGAGAGCCTTTATCTATACTCTTACTAACCCACCCATAGACCGGGTTGGCTAAAGTAGCAATTATTTCCTTGAGTATGTGCTTGTGGACCATCCTCATTTGGATGCAGTTGGACTATTGTCAGAAATATGGGCTTGTTGGGCCATTTAAACTGGGGCAAGTTCGCACCTCATGACTATTAGGCCAAAAGCTTCTGAAATGTCGATGGGCCATTGTGTAGAAATTATTATGTCATGTTTGCATTATCTTCTATGCTTGTGTTTGGGAACATCGTTGTTTGGATCCATTTGGACCATTTATCATGGGATATGGGCTTGTTGGGCCATTTAAACCGGGACAAGAACGTATTTCATGACTATTGGGCCAAAAGCTTCTAAGTGATTGATGGCCACTTTGTGATTGTGTTCGGAACGTTACCATTTGGGTTTAGTCGGGCACCTTGTCATGAGATGTGAACTCATTGGGCCATTAAACTGGGATGGGTTCACTCCTATGACAATTAGCCCAAAGGATTCTAAAATGATAACGGGCCGATTTGCTTGAGAGTTATAATTGATTAATATGTTATATATGTTATATACACCTCATGCACCCCATGCATACATACATCATGTTAACCCTTGTGTTCTGAAAGCCATCATAGATTCCCGTTGGGTTAGGGAAAAGGGAAGACTCACCAAAATACTGAGAACAGACATGAGTGAATCAGATATTGAGGTATCCCGTATGGATCAGTTGGAAAACAGTCTCGCCAAGGTCACCGAACAGTTGCAAGCCATGACCACTGCCATGGCAAATATGGCTGTGCCCCGTGCTGGGGGAAATTCTGAGAATGTGAGGCGCGGGGAGCCTCCGAATGGGTTGGGGGATGATGTCCCCACTTCTGATGATGACATAGCAGAGTATGCAACAGGCAAAGTGATTGGGTCTCAGACAGAATTTCAGAAGCTTCAGGATCATGTTGAAACAGTTACCCGCAAAATGAGGGGTAAACATGAAGAGTTGTTAGATTATGAGGCAATGACCTTCGGAGAACAGCTGCCAACTCAGTTTAAAATGCCGGACATGGCCAAGTTTAATGGGAAAGGAGACCCGAGGGTCCATCTGCAGCAATATGTCTCAGTCATGAGTTCAATGGGCCTATCACAGCGCCAAGTCCAAACGATGTTTGGGATGTCACTCGAGGGGGCACCTGTGGTTTGGTATCATAGCCTTGAGAAGAAGGTTAAGGAAGATTGGAAGGAACTAACTGATGCTTTTCTGAAGCAGTATGTTACAGACTTGGAAATTGACTTGTCACTCCGTGATTTGGAGAACACTAAGCAGAAGCCGGAAGAAAGCTTCAAGGAGTATGTAGACCTCTGGAGAAGCCAGCTCATGAAAATGCAGACTCGGCCCTCTGAGAAGGACCAAATCAAAATGATCATCAAGGGCACCAAGTCCTCTATTTATAGTAAGCTGAGGAGGATGACTTCAATGATTTCTGATTTTCGACAGTTGAGGGAAACTGTCATGGATATTGAGGAAGAAGAGGCTGAAAACAGAAAGTCCTATGGCCAGAATAGGCGGACTCTTGGGGGGTATTCTGAGACTAAGCCCGCTACTGTCGAGGTTGCTGCCATCAGGAACCGGCAATTCTCCGACCTTGGTAGACCTTTGTCGAAGGTATTTGAAAAGTTACAGGGACAAGGAATCTTGAAACCCTTAGAAGGCAAGCCACTTCCGCACCCCCACCACCACACATAAATGTGAACCTTTATTATCACTTCCACCAGCTACATGGCATGACACCAACAACTGCACCCGCCTCAGGCATGAAATTCAAGATCTCATAGATTCCCATAAAATACCCAACCCATGAAAAGAAACCCTCAACCACCAAGCTTCTCACATGGATGACAGTGAAGAACCATAGGCCGAGGAAGAAGGACAGTGCTGCGGATGATGGAGATGTTCCTCCTAGTCTATTTGATCCAGTTTTTTTAATGGCATTGATTTTGTTACTTTTTCGAACTCTTTTCCTCAACAATAATAAAGACGTTCATTTCGCTGAAGCTCTTCTGCAATATGAGTATATTTGAGAATAGTATTCAACCTTGGTACTATGGAATCCAGTGATGAACACGGGGAACCTTCGAAATAAGCAACAGAAAAGATAAGATAGACATTCAGAAATTGGGAAATAGAGCCAGTGAAGATATCAAATTTGGAAGGGAATTAGTTCACCGAGCCGATCAACGTAGACAGATTGAAGAGATAGCTTGTCTGAGGAAGAGAAGGCTAAGCAGTCACCATGAGAATTGACAGAAGACCTAACCCGACATGATAGGAAACCCAATCATGCATGCATGCATACACATAACATATTCGCATCCTTTTTGTGTTTGTTCTGTTTTGTAATAACAGGTTGCAAAGGAGAAAAAGAGAAAGCGTCAAATACAAGCCAACCAGAAGCAGTAACCGTACAATATCAGCAATTTTTGAGAATGAAGCGCAGAGGGTCGAGGCCCGAATCAGTATCAGTTTTGGGAATGAGTCCCATGGTCAAGGCCCACATCACTATCAGTTTTGGGGATGAGTCCCAGGGCCGAGGCCCACACCAGTATCAGTTTGGGATGAATCCTGAGGGCCGAGGCCCACATCAGTATCAGTGGGATGAATCCCGAGGGTCGAGGCTCACATCAGCATCAATCTGGGGGCGAGGCCCATGACAGTAGCAGTTGGGGCCGAGGCCCACTTCAACATCAGTTTTGGGGATGAGTCCCAGGGTCGAGGCCCACATCAAACACAGTTTGAGATGAATCCCGAGGGTCGAGGCCCACATCAGCATCAGTCTGGGGGCGAGGCCCATGTCAGTAGCAGTTGGGGCCGAGGCCCACTTCAGCAATCAGTTTTGGGAATGAGTCCCAGGGTCGAGCCCACATTACATCAGTATCAGCATTGCCGGGTACGGCATTCTGGGGGCGAGGCCCATATTACATTAGATCAGTTCTGCCGAGAATGGCACTCCGAGAATGGAGATATAGTCCGGAAATGGGCAGTTCAAGAATGAACAAGCCGGGAATGGTACTCCGAGAATGGAGATATAGTCCGGGAATGGACAGTTCGAGAATGAACAAGCCGGGAATGGCACTCCAAGAATGGAAACACACTCCGAGAATAGAGATATAGTCCGGGAATGGGCAGCTCAAGAATGAGCACGCCGAGAATGGCACGCTGGGAATGGCACTCCGAAAATGGAGCACGGTTCGGAAATGGACCATCATCTCATCACTCGCCGAAAATGGCACTCCAAGAATGGAAATACAGTTCAGGAAGAAAGCCTACAAACTCGGGAATAAAGCCCACATTCAGTAACAGTTCGGGAATGGACACCTCACAGCACGGTTCGGGAATGAACCACCTCACGATAACAGTTCAGGAATGAACACCTTACAGTAACGGTTCGGGAATGGACCACCTCACAGCACGGTTCGGGAATGGACCATCTTACAGTAACGGTTCGGGAATGGACCACCTCACAGTAACGGTTCGGGAATGGACCACCTTACAGTAACAGTTCGGGAATGGACACCTCACATTAACGGTTCGGGAATGGACCACCTCACGATAACAGTTCGGGAATGAACACCTCACAGTGACGGTCCGGGAATGGACCAACCCACAGTAACGGTTCGGGAATGGACCACCTTACGGCAACGGTTCAGGAATGGACCACATCACAACACGGTTCGGGAATGAACCAGGGGTCGCAGCACCTCACCACCCAAATCAACTTAACACATGGTAAGTCAAGTGGCAGCTGGCGAGCCAGGTAAGTAGAAATGCATTGCATAACTTTGATAGGATTGTCACTGTTGCACATTACACAAGTCCCATCAAAGTGGGGGCGACTGTAGGCACTGCATTTTTACACATAAGTCCCTATGATGAGTCTCACTTTGGAGACACTACCTTTTAAGTCACGGAGGTCACGGGAAACGGACATCGGAAGGGGAAATTCAGAATAAACAAGGTTCACTGTTTTCGTTAGTGCTGCATTCGTGTTTACGTTCGAACGTCAAACGAATTGCGGGCATTCGTGCCGCGTTCGAGGAAGCGTTCGAACGGTGTCGGTAATTCTGGTTTTGCTGCTAGCCTCACATCCAGCCCAATTAGCCCCCCAAAGCCCATAAAACACATCCCAATTTAAATAAATAAATATTAATTAAAACATTAACTAAATAAGATAATAATTAAATTAATTAAATAATTAAAATAAAACATATACCAAACATAAAATAAACAATTACCAACTTAAACTAAAATCATGCCTAAATTAAACAAATCACATACTAAATCAAAAATATAATCATACCAAGTTAAAATCAATCAACCAATATATTATTCCTAACTTAAAATATTGTATTCCTAAACCAAGCCAATCAAATATTCAACCTTCCCTATCTAGCCAAGATTTATCCCCCCCTCAATCTTTGACTTCCCTAAACCAAACCAAATCAAATCCCTCTTTAATTAGCCAAATCCCTTTCCTTGTCAAGCCCAACCCTTTGCCTATAAAAAGAACCCTTCACCAACCTTCTCAACGCTAGTTAGCTAGCTGATACACAACACACAGGAAAATTACAGGAAGAACACACCCAAAAACAGTAGCAAAACGGCAGTGAAACCACAAGGAAACAGCAGCAAAACGGACTCAAAACAGTAAGAGACAACGAACGGGAACAGTGAACCGGGAGAGTTGCGGAGCATCCACCCTTCCGACGATCGTGTACCATACATCCGAGAGGTGATTTAAAAGGTTAGACCTGAGGGTACCTTTTCATTAGTTTATATTCGTTTTTTTATTATTATTGAATTCTATTCGCATGAGAGTCGTTTATGGATGCATGTTGTGGCTTGAATGAAATGGAAGAGTGTCGTCTCTTGTGGTATATAGGATGGAAACCAGACGTAAATTCCGTAGCCGAATCCGAATGGACGGTAGTGCGGTCTGTACTTGGGATACAACTCCACGTATCACTTGAGTAAACGGCACCTTCTCTTGTTTTGTGTTGCTTTTATTTATTTATTTTTCGTCACTTAAATTATGCATGTTGCTTATTTATGCATGACTCAATCGAGCGCATGGGCTTAGTAAGTGGAATGAAAGATCCCCTATGGGGAGGGGTTAAAGCCCTTTACCACGATGCTTTGGCGCGCCGGTTGATGTGTGTTCGGTTGGATGCAAGACACGTTCAATCGGACATACTTAGAATAATATGATTGTCTTTATGTTTTATGCATGATGTGATGTGACGCGCATGGGCTTAGTATGTTGGTCTAAAGGTCCTCTCTTTGAGAGATCAAGAGCCCCAAAAGGCCACCTTTACGTCAGTACTTCGCCGCGCCCCCTTTATTTTGTTGTTTATGTATTGCGTCCCATTTCATGCATCAGGTCTGTTCCCGTTCGAACGCGTTTACGAACGCAACTCGAACGCGCATGTATTTTTGCCTTATCATGCATCAGGTCTCATTTCCGTTCGAACGCGTTCACGAACGCCATACGAACGTGAGCATTCTGTTTCATTTCCGTTCGAACGCGTTATCGAACGCCATACGAACGCGAGCATTCTATTTCATTTCCGTTCGAACGCTACTCGAACGTGAGCATTCTGTTTCATTTCTGTTCGAACGCGTTTACGAACGCTACACGAACGTGAACACACTGAACTGAGATATCTTCATCACATGCCATGTATAATTGTTTCTTAGGTGATTTTTTATGGAACCACACATAGTCATTCTTATCTTTGTGCATATAATAATGAAAAACATGTTTATTCCATTAGTTGCGTCGTTTGCCTTAGTCTTGATTTAACGCATTACGATTCATATGCCTATGCCATGATGACTTTGGAGTATTATTTCTTGTGATATATCGGTTGGAAACCCAGACATAAATTCCGTAGCCGATTCCGAATGGACGGTAATGCGGTCTGTACTTGGGGTACAATTCCACGTATCACTTGGAAAAGTGCTCACATGTATGCTTGTGCGGTTATTATGTATGCTTGTGTTTTCATGAATATGATATGCTGAATGAAGTTGTATGTTCATTGTTACTTTGAGGCATTTTCAGGCATGTGTTCTTAGATATGAGATATATGTGAAATGTATGTATAAGTGTTATTTTGTACCCGTGAATATAGAAGCATGATATTCTTAGGAATAAGTGTTACTTAAGCCTGATTAAATTATTATGTAAATCCTTTCATTATAAGTGACATAAGTAAGGGACCGTTCCGAACCCAATGGTTTGAGGTCTTCCCTTGCGAGGGGTGAGTGCGGCCTTAAATCTCATTTTCCCGGTTCACACCGGGTGGCGACTCCATTACTCTCCGGTTTAGTCCCCCGTGGCTACTCGGTACTCCCAACTAGGCCGCGAGCCTAGGACATCATGCGTCGCCCCAGTTTCCTGTGTTCCCACAGACACAAAATTTGATTTCGTGACGGATATGCCTGAATCTAGAGAGTCTCACTAATGAAATATACACGTAGAGCACTAGGGAAACTGTTATGGATAATACTGATTATTTATGACTCGTTTAATGGTTAAACAAAAAATACTTGCAATCGGGACCTAATGGTCATCTCTAATTTAATGTGTATTTGTATTTAATATTTGATATTATTAAATACATATTAATTAAATATCAATTTGTGATATTTAACATATATCATTATTATATGTATTTGAGATATTTAATGTATATATAATACATATATTTAAGATATTTATATTTATTATTTAATTGTTAAATAATTAAATGTATTAATAAATTAAATATATTTTATAATGGTTAAGTTGGAAATGTCATGTTATTGTTGGAACACATTTTGATAACTTTATTAAAGGTAAATTGTTACTTTATTAAAGCTAAAATGTGTGCCAATTGAATTTCAACAAAAATAATTTAATTGTTATTTATTTTTGGCTTGAAGAAATTCGGACATCTTGAAAAATATACAAAAAATGGTTTTGTTTCATTTTTCCAAGACATACACAAGTTGCACAAATATTTTACAAAGTAAGGTTGAAATAAAAGTTTGAAGAAAAAAAGGAAATTCATCATCAAACTCTTGGATTTGTTAGTAATTTCCAACTTTCTTCAATTAGGAAATTGTTTCCATGAGTCTAGGCTTCAATTTGTGATGCTTGGAGTTTTCTCTACACCTTATGTATGTAATTTATATTTGTTGGATGCTTGTTGGAAGAGTTCATGCATGTATAATTAATTTATTTGCTTATTAGTGTAATTAAGCTTAATAAATTAATTAGAAAATTAAAGTTGTCATTTTAGAGTTAATTAGCCATTCATAATTAACCTAGAATTATTCTTTATTTATTTCATGATGGCGAGACTTGAATGGTGTGGTAATTTGATGATTAAATTGTTGAATTTTGTCAATTTAATGAAAATTGTCCAATTTGAGTAATTTATGAAATTAGGGTTCTTAACCCATTTAAATTTTGGGGCTTTTCATATATATGATATAATTTGATGTATATTTGATGTATGTCAAATTTGGGATTGATTGGATTTGATCTTGACGTGTTTTGAACAAATTGGGCCAAATTGCAATTAATTAAAACTCTGGGCAGATTTCGTAATTCTGGAAAAAGTCTGGGCAGTTTCGTAAATCTGGAAAAGTTTCTGGTTTGGTTGCTAATTATGTACAAATTATTTTGGGATTGATTTGGAATCAATTAAATATGTATTTGACATTTTAATGATCAAAATAATTAATTTGCAAAACTTTGGGGTAATTTGGTAATTATAAGAATTGGTTAATTAAATAAATAAATTTATTTAATTGTTCCAAGAAAAGTTTTTGAAATCGGAAAAATCATTTTTCCGCGTTCCGTTGCGCTAACCTTGTAATTCCTTATAAAACCCCAACAAAAATGGTATCAGAGCATGTCTGATTCTGGAACCCCGATTTATGAATATGCCTTTAAAATTCAATGTTGACTTTAATCTTGACTTTAATCTTGACTTTAATCAAGCATGTGTTTATTTAATTTGATTAAATAAATTAAAAGCATCTTTTGCGGGAAAATCCCTATTTTAAAATAAAGTTTTAATTTAATATGTATTTGATGCATATTAATTGGTCTGTCTTGTCAATATTGCTTATCGATAAATTTTCTACGACTATATCCGAGAACATGCAAAAGCTGTGAGGATATGGCCGGTAGAAATTTATTTGTACCAGATATATTTGATATTAGGTGAATTCAAGCGAAAGCGGAATCCTGAACGTGCCAAATCTGTCAGGGTTGCACAAGTATCTTGAATTCATCATTGACAAGTTTAACCTTGGTACGCCTTCTTGTGAACGTGCCAAAACTGTTACAACGAGAAACGACCAGGACCGAAAACCCATGAGTCATTATTGAGTGATCGACAATGAGTTGTCTACCCAAATGAATATACGGGCAAGAACGTGCCAAAGCTGTGAGCAGAAATATATTCATGGGGTCCACCTTTCACTATTATGTTATGATTTGATTATCGCATGTTTTGTATTTTGTTTGGGGATTACAGTATTGCATGAAATTATGGGATGAGCATTTTTAGATTAAAAATCCATGATCTAGTTAATGCTTTATGATATAGTTTGAAACTGTTATTATCTTTTTATCTGCTTATCTGCTTACCGTTGATTCGCTGTCTATTTGATAGATTTGCGATGGCGACACCTCCAACCAATCCATTTGCTCGTATGCTTGATACGAACAAGCTAAAAGGCGCATAAAACTTTGCAGATTGAGATATGGACTTGAGGATTGTCTTCAATTCCAAGAAGCTGGGGTATATTTGTTGGACAATTATGACCCATAGCATCACTGTTTGTAAAAGACATGGTGTTCTTTGTACAAATTGGCTATGTGACAAAGGAAATTGCTCTTTTATCATTTTGTAATTGAATTACTTGGATATATAAATGATAAAAGTCCATATGATTAGTACCAGATTATAAGATATGAGACAATATTAATCAACGAAAGGTTTAATCATTAAATATCCCTAGTCGTAGTATTATCGAGACTGGACATCGATAATGTGGAATAGGCTGGTATTGCACTTGTACGGGTTATGGAAGCTTAACGGCATAGTTCTCATATATTTAAGTATTGGATGCTTATGCAAGTGTGATAGAAGGTTCTGTTAACCGTTGGACCGGAACAGCTTCGCTCTGGATAGACCCCTCGGAATCCCATTGGTAGTATGACTATGTGTCTATGGGAATCCGAATCAGGGTAGGTGTATTTGGTCTTAACCTGAGACTTGCATCGCTAATACTTGCGACAATCAGTATACTTTGGTTTTGGTCATCCGGGGCTTTAACATGTTCTGTGTACGCCTCTTCTGGGTATACTGAGAATCGTAGTGTGTTGGGTGTGATGTCAAGATGGAAGTATCACTTCAGTCATATGGAGATGATGATCACACAGGATACAGAACTGGTACTCTAAAGTGCTGCAGCCATCGGGAAAGTATGACTGGGTCATGACTTTCCGATCACAGAGACTAGTTGCTAGTGATCCGATATATGCTTCGTACGAGGCAGACACAATTCCAGCCCCAGGCCTAGCATGTGACATCCGATACTGGATCTTAATACACAATACATTGTATACTACGCCTGATGAAGATTACATATTCTTCGTTGAATATTTCTTAAGAATTGGGTAGGCACAGTGCTTTGCTAGAGGCCAACCATGTCTTGTAAATCGGTAAGAACGTGGTACCGGGTATGCACGTGTTCGAATAGTCCGATGACCGTATTTACTGCCAACATATCCAGGGATCTCTTGGGTCGCTTCCCAAAGATTCACCGATGACATTTGACTCAAACAGAATTAATCTGGGATTAATTATGAGAGAGAAAATTAATCTGGGATTAATTACGGCAAGAATTAATCTGGGATTAATTAACAGAGAGAAAATTAATCTGGGATTAATTGAGTCAAGAATTAATCTGGGATTAATTCGACTAGAAGAGAGAATGCGATTAATTTGGAATTAATCGGTAAAATAAATTTAATAGTTAAATTGAATTTTTCTATTTAATTTATTTATTTGGGCTAAAACAATATATTAGATATATGAATTGAAATTGGATTTCAATACGGAATTAAATTGGATTTTAATTCAAGCGAACGAATAAATTTGGAATTAATTCGTAGGTGACTTCCGTAATAATTTTGCTAGGCATTATTATTTAATTAAATTGGATTTAATTACGTCACGACAAAAAGTTCATTTAATCGGATTAAACGTAACCGAGCCTGAAGTGTGTTGTCTAATCTCACTTGAATTTTGAATTTAATTGGGTGGGACCCACCACTCACATCACTTGTCAAAGATGATGGTGGAAGTTGGCAAAAAGTAAATGGTTTTTTACAAAACCATTTGCCTTTAGCCAACATGGTGTTGGAGTTTCTAGGCCCCGAGGATCGAATAACATACATGAAACAAGTGCGAATACAAATCGAGAAAGTCGCGGAATACTTACATCGATCAATTGAGCGACGCGAGAGGCAACAAAGCTTCAAATTCTTCTCGACAGTGGCAGTTCACAGCTCACTGATTTTCGGCCTTTGATCAACTTCGTCAAGCTCCAAGTTTCGTCATTTGATTCCCGGCTCATGGGTGGACTTCCCTATCACCTTCACATGTCTTCGTAGTGTGCTAGCACTCTTGATTTTGCCACAAAATCATGACCTTTGCTTCCCTTCACTGCTCGGTTTTGAGCAAAACCAGAAGAAGAAAATGGCAGTGAGCTGCCGAGAGAGAGAGAGAGATGTTTGAGAGAAAGAGATATGTTGTGTAATGTGTGGATTTTGTGTATCAAATACACTTAATTGAATTTCAATTTCATTTACCACACATTTGGCTTTACAAAAGTCAAACCATTAAAGCCAACCACCAACATCCATCAATCAATCAAATCAAGTGACAAGTTGTCACATCACTCAGAGTGACTAATGATTTGACGCTTGATGCGACTAGCGATTTGACGCTTGATTTGACTTGCGTGCCGCATTCGAATTCGAAATGCGAATGCGCTCGCAAACAATCCCGGGCTCGGGTTCGCTAATTCCAAATTAACGAATTTTCCGTTGCGTCGTAATTAAATCTAATTTAATCAAATAATCATGCCTATCATAATTACTATTCACGTTGCTAACAAATTAATTCTAAATTAATTCGTTCGCCCGAATTAAAATCTAATTTTAATTCCGCGTCGAAATCCAATTTCGTTTAATATATCGAATATGTTAATTTATCGATTAATTCCAAATTAATCGTTATCTCTCTTTAAATGATATTTTATCCCAGATAAAATATCTCCGTATTTAATCCCAGATTAATTCTCTCTCATCTAATTAATCCCAGATTAATTAAAAGGTGCGAGTCATACGTCATCGGTGAATCTTTGGGAAGCGACCCATGAGATCCCCGGATACGTTGGCAGTAAATTTGGTCGTCGGACTATCCGAACACGTAAGTACCAAGTACTACGTTTTACCGATTTACAAGACAAGGTTGGCTTCTAGCAAAGCGCCATGCCCACCCAATTCTCCGGAAATATCCTTACAGGAATAAGGATCTATATCAGGCGTAATATACATAGTATTGTGTATATCGATCCAGTATCGAATGATAACGTGCTAGGCCTGGGGCTGAAATTGTGTCTCCCCGTATGAAGCACATGTCAGATATCTGGTAACTAGTCTCTATAATCGGATAAACATGACCTAGTCATAATATCCCGATAGCTCGAGCATATAAGAGAACGAGTTCCGTATCCTATGTGACCATCATCTCCACTATGATTGGAGTGATACTTCCATCTCGACATCACACCCAATACACTACGATTCTCAATATACCCAGCATTGGCGTACACAGAACCTGTTAAAGTCCTGGACGATTGCAACCAAAGTATATTGATTGTCGCAAGTATTAGCGGTGCAAGTCTAGGTTAAGACCAAATACACCTACCCTGATTTCGGACTTCCATAGACACATAGTCATACTACCAATGGAATTCTGAGGGGGTCTATCCAGAGCGAAGCTGTTTCCCGTACCATTGGTAAAACACAACCTCCTATTACACTTGCATGAGTATCCTATACCCAAATATATGAGAACTATGTCGTTGTGCCCTCACAACGCGCACAAGTGTAATACTAGTCTTTTACGTATTTATCGATGTCCAATCTCGATAATACTCTGACTAGGGATATTTAATGATTTATCCTTCGTGGACTGATACTGTCTCATATCATTCTCAGTCCAGGAACAAATCATAGGGACCTCCTATCATTTATATATCTAGGTGATCTAATCACAAATGATAAGAGAGCAATCTCCTTTGTCACATAGTTAATTTGTACAACAACACCATGATCTGTACAAATAGTGATGCTATGGGTCATAATTGTCCAACAATCTCCCACTTGGCCTATAGCTAGTCACTCGAGTGTCTTACACCCGAACTATGTACGGTTGGCTCAAACTGCTGAGAAATGCTTTCGTCAGCGGATTTGCATGATTATCATCTGATGCGATTTATTCGATCATCACATCGCCCCGATGTATGATCCGAACGAATCAGATGAATATTGAAGTATTTATCTGGATCGTTGATGAGACCATTAATTCTTTAGCACGTGCTGATGCCTAGCTTAGCTGCTAACATAACTATTTCTAATCTAATTAGATTTTGTTTATCGACCCAGAAAGCTTCTATTGCCGCCTCAGCTGTAGCAATAACCCGCATTTGTTGTTTATTCGGTAACAGTATCTTGCTTGGAAGATTTCAAGCTCACTGTACCGTTATTCAAACTGTATAGTACCGTTTGCGACTTATAGTCGTTTTATCGGTTTAGGAAACTTGCTACAGTGATCCCAGTCACTTCAAGTTCTCCATCTCCATTAATTTAAGGCAATATCCTTAGATCTCTAAGATACTAACAGATGTTCTTAACATCAATCCAGTGACTATCACTTGGATTGGCCTGATTGTGAATCCATATGCTCAAAGCGTATGAGACACCAGGTCACGTACATTTTTCAATGTACGAATTCTCGGAGAGTTTTCGAAAGCCAAGCTTTCGCCGATAGTTTTATGGGAATATCATTTCCAAGAAATGACATATTATCATTATTATATAGGATAATCATTGTCAGTGCGCTCCCACTAACCTCTTTATATACACAAGAATCATTTTCGTTTTGAATTAAATCATAAACTATTATGATTACACCAAAACGAAAATTCCAAGAACCTAATGCTTGCTTCAATCCAAACATGGATCGAATAACCCGCAAACCTTGTTTGCTAGTTATGGTACGACAAAACCGACAGGATTTTGTAAACATCCTCCAAAAGGTTTCCTTTTCAGGAAAGCGATTTTGCCATTCAGCTGACATATTTCACTAATGAGACATGCAACATTAGCAAGCATTATCCAAATGGATTTATCGTGGCAACAGGTAAAATGTTCAATCGTAATCAACATAATGTTGATAACGATACCTTTCCGCTAAAAGCCTAGCTTTACACGTTGGTATGTTGCCTCCATGTATGTCTTCCTTAAAGACTGAATAGTACAAATAGGCACAATGCCTTGCGGTACATCAACTAGTATCCAAACTTGTTGATATACATGGAATCCATTTCGGATTCATGACACTTTGCCATGATAGGGAGTCGATACCTTGTATCACTTCCTCATACGTAGTCAGTTGGTATTCCTCAATAAGATAGAAATCTTTATGAGGTGAGATCAGAAACCCATACCCCAGGTTGTTTTCTGACTCTCTCCAACATACATGGTTCTTGTGTATTCGAAGATTAATGATATCGTTTCATCCTTGATGAACTATTTGTGTTCCATTAGGATTCCGTGCCTTGAACAGTATTACTCTGATTTTCATCGAGTTTTACTATCCTCCCACTTACCACTGCATATCGGTATTCCTCTTAGGAAAACCGCGTGGTGAGCAACAATCTAATTGTTCTCTCGTGAGTTGTATAAGTACAATACTTATGGTATCCCTAGGATAACCTACAATTGGTACTTATCCAATTTAGGTTCTAGTTTGGTATCATCCAAACATATGCCCAGCATACCCAAATTATCAGGAATGTGAAACCCGGTTTCTTTTCCCGTTCATATTTAATATGATATTCTGTCTGACAGAATGGAACCTTATTCTAAATAAGTTCTGCACTGTTAATGCTTATCCGTTGAAGGAAATGGTAGCTCAGAGCGACTCATGATTAACCTTTATCATGTCCAACAAAATTCGGTTACTTAGTTCGGATACACCGTCACTTTGACGTGTTCCGGGAGGAGTCCTCATTGAAAGAATACTATACTCTTTTAAGTATATTAGAAACTTATTGCTTAAGTATTTTCCATTACGATCTTACCGTGACGGTTTAATACTTTAGCCGATCTGTTTGTCTATTTCGTGTCGAAATTATAAAAGTTTCTGATTTGTGTTCTTCAAAAGAAACACATAACCATAACGCGATGCCACATCCGTAAAGGTCACGAAATATTCATATCCACCTCTAGCCTAGCTAGACATGGGCCCACTTGCTTCACTATGAACTAGGGCTAACAGGTAGGTGGCATTTACACTTTTATCAAGTAAAGGTGTTTTAGGCACTTTGCCCAATAAACTAGATTCGTAGACTTTATTTGAATATGATCAAATCAGTCATAGTATCCACTCTTCAAAAGTGTGGATATACGAGTCTTGTTTGATTGTATCCCAGACAACAATGCCACAATTAGTTTCTTCTTATCAAATCAGTTTGAGCTATTTGTTTGTCATGTTATATATTTGAGATTTATTTATATTCAAAATATAAATTCTGTTATTCACCTCTAATGTGTTTTATCTCAATATCATCTTTATATAATAAAACACTTTAGTGTTCTAGAATATAAAGGTCAATCCGCAACGGATTAAACACTGATATAGAGATAATGTATCTAGTCAAACTAGTTACATTATAACAGTTTCCAATTTTAGGCACACACCCGAATGGTAGTTCCTAAAATTAGGTATCTACGGTTCAAACAGCGACTTTCGTCCCGTTTCCAATTCACAGATAAATCTCAACTGAAGTCAGTATCCTGCTCACAGCAGATTCTGAACAACAGTATATATTTATGTATCACACTAAGTATCTAAAATCCAATTTTAATACTAGTAGTGAACATAATGTGACAAACATATTTGAAGTCAAAGCCTTGCTCGTCTTCAATTCCTTCATGTCTGCTTTGTCCAAACGGCAGTCACGCTTCCGCGATCCCGTTTGCTACATTTAGGCAGACATTTTGGGATATGTCCTTTATCTTCCTAGAAGATTATAATGATTTTGCCTTTGCCTTTTTTCCACATTCCAGAAGCCTTTGGCCTAGCCTCGGATTTCTAGAATATCGAAGTATGGTGCGCCTTACGCTACTTGCCTAATCGCAAACTTTGACTTTGTCTCCTTGAGAATAGTCATTAACTCTCCAAGAGTTATTATTACAATTTAGTACTTCTAAAATCTAAAGATAGATTTATGAAGATCCTTCAATTTCATTATCATACTTTAAGAATCTAATTCTTAGTTCTGATTCAGAAATTAAGGAGTCTACTGCGACAAGCTTAATGGATTAAGCACTAAAGCTATCATCACATAATCTTCCAAAGATTATGCCCTACTGTTTGCTTAACTCCGGGCTTAGGCTTAATATGTTATTTTATCAAATAAAGTAACTTATTAGTTTTTCCACGACCATCCTGAAATTATTCCCAATTTGAAAATTAATCCATTTAAATACATTTTCCCCAGGATTATGTTTTAAATGTCAATCTTTCAATTTAATCTTGATTCTAATAGTCCAACTATTTAATCAACGATTTCAGGTATTATTTATTATAATGATTACAATAGTCCAACTATTTAATCAACTATAATTTAATAGATTAAAATCAATTATATTGATTACTATAATCCAATTATAAAATCAACTATAAGTGAATAGTTTGAATATAGTCCAACTATTTATTAAAAAACAACATTTAAATATTAGTCCAACTAATATTTAATTTATATGACGTATGATATTTATTTTGAGCGTGTATGGCAAGTAATTAAACGAGTATTTCAAATTCAATTCTTGCCTCCCACTATTTTTCGACGAGCCTCTAACCCTCTGTCGAGTACTCGGGAAACCGTGTTTCCTAGTGGGCTAGGATCCCGTTAAATATCACACAATCTTGACTTTGGCCAACAAATTGTATGATAATTAACTAGGTAGATCTCTAAGATCGATTGGATCCAATCCAATTCCTAGATCCGGTAGGGGGACATCCAAGTCCGAAATATATATCTTATATATGCCAATACATCCAATGTATTACCTAACCTTTTTCCTCTGAATCAACTAAGCCTTGGCTTTGGCACAACAAACTTAGTGATCCTAGTTAAGCGCGACCCATTGACCATGGAAAGCCTCGTAATCAATGTCGATGGACAAGAAGTGGTCTTGACTTTGGCCAACAAACCACAACTTGGACAAGACACTGATATGGAACAAAGCTCTCGTGATTCAAACACATCCTCGATAGACAAAGGCCTTGACTTTGGCCAACAAACCAATGACGTCTTAGATCTTGAGTAAGAATCACTCAATGGAAGGAAAAACGCTTAATATTGTTTGAGAGTTTTTCGCGTGCAAATTGGCAACCAATTTATTATATTTGTTAAGGTCTCATCATCATACACCCTTAAACACGCATTCTAAATACATAATAAAGCGCGTATAAATAAAATAATAATGATATACGGATGGATACTTTACACATTGATCCTAGATCAAATCTCTCCATTTCTCTCTCCCGCTAGCACAAATATTACTTCTACCCGTTACACTACACTTCTAAAGAAACCTCATTTACATTGAGGGGAATATGTGAGAAGAGAATACAAAGAAATAAGAGGTAATAAGGCTGGACACGCGGGTCCAATTAATAAATCAAATTTATTACAATTTCCAAAATTGCCCCACCCATCTAATATCCATCTGATATACATTATTCATGCATCGCATCCATGTATTCACACAAGAATGTTATCAATCAATCTAATCAAATTAATTAATCTGATAATTAGTGATCATCCAATTTTCAAACAACGATTTGATTTTGTTCGAGTCAAACTCGTTTTGCGAATAAGTACTCAAAGTACAAATTCTCGAATTTAATTAAACTACATAATTGAATCCAATTCAATATGCATTTAATTCTAATTCACTTATTTAATTCCAAATTAAACATTACACTTTATTAACGAACCTTTACGACTTAAATTCCAAATTTAATCGTTACGGGTCTCAAAGCTCGATTAACGTCCAACGTCAATTTAATTAAAGTCCAATGGGCTTTTAATTAATTTCTTAAGGCGTGGACTTTTGGTCAACACGGGTCAAACCGATAACCAAATTCCAATCCGGGAGTTACCCCATAAGCCCAGAAATCAATTTAGGCCCATTAGGCCCAATTAAACTTTAAAGGTTCATTAAGTCGCATTTGGGCTTTATGGAAGCGGTTTTGGGCCTAATTGGATCCAACCAATTTTGTCCTAAACCCATCTTTGTACAACAAAGCCCAATAAGCCCATTTACAATATTAAAGAAGCCCAAATTCCAAATTTAATAAGGCCCAATTAATTAAATACAAAAAAATCCAATTTCACATTTAATTAACCTAAAGTGTATATCATGATTAATCACCCAAATTAAGATTTCTAAACAAATCAATTTATACAATTAATCATGCTCATTACATCATCAAATGTCCAACACATTTTGATTAAAATCAAACCCAAACATGCTAGTTAAGTCTCGACAAGTGATGATTTTATATTCCATTTTTTCAAATCCAATCCAATCCAATCCAATTGAATCAAATGAAACATTAAATCAATATCCCCAAATGATTTCCAATTCATCTACGAACAAAAATCAAAAAACACAATTCCAGACTCAAATTAGGGTTCATTCGGCCATGATCAAGAATTTGGGGAAATTCGATCCAAATCCAATTTTTTCTCCCTCCAAATTAGAACATATATACTCAAGTTAACATCAAAGAAACATACCAAAACACTCAATTTGACAAAATCATGCTCCAAGCAAATTACCTACCCGAATTTTAACCCTAAGTCATTTTTCATGTTTTAACTACTTTACACTTTTACTTTTACTCGCTCTGACCATGGTTGGAGTTTCTAAGGGCCCGAGGATCGAAATAACAAACATGAAACAAGTGCGAATACAATCGAGAAGTCTGCTAATACTTACATCGATCGGTTGAGCGAGTAGAGGCAACAAAGATTTAAATTCTTCTCGGCGTGGCAGTTCACGCTCACTGATTCGGCCTTTATCAACTTCGTCAAGCCCCAAGCTTCGTCATTTAAATTCCCGGCTCATGGGTGGACTTCCCTAATCACATTCGTGTTAGAAGTGTTTTTTCCTAGAACATGCCAATGATCTAATAAGCATGAAACTGTTGAAATTCTAATCCATGTCCCAAGATCAAAGAGCAAACAAAACATATAAATGAATGAACAATATTGAAGTATGGCGGAATCATACTCACAAAGATCGGAATGCGGATGCGTTGATGAAACAAAAAATTTTCTCCTTTGTGCAGTGAGTGTTTCGGCCAAACAGAAAAGAGAAGCTCCAAGCAATTTTTGATCCTTCCAAGCTCTAAGATTAGTTTCCCATAACACCTTTGTATGATCCCTTGATGGTGCTAGCCTTGTGTGTGATTTTATTTCCAAACAAACACAAATTCTTCAAGTTTTTGCAACAAAAACAGAAAAGTGGAGAGGGCTGTGAGAGCTCACAGTTTCGGTCATGAGAGAATAGAAGAGGTGTTATGATTTTGTTACAAAAATCAATTTATATTTATGCCATAATATTTATTAAATTAATAATAAACTTATGACACAAATCATGCAATGGCTTAGAGTGTCAAACACTCAAACTCCATGCAAAACCATTGAGTGTATTGTACACTATCACCATGCAATGTATTAACAATTAAATAATGCATAAATACATGTCATGTGGGCCCCACACAACCCAAATGAAAGTGGGCCCACGCGTACTCACGCGTTCGGGTTCGATATTTCCGAAATACCGAACTTTCGTCGCGACGTTAATTAAATCGAATTTAAATAAATAATTGCGCCTAGCGAAATTATTATTTACGTCGCTAACGAATTAATTCTAAATTAACTCGTTTGCCCGAATTAAAATCTAATTTTAATTTCGCGTCGAAATCGAATTTCGATTATTATATCGAATATAATAATTTTACGATTAATTCCAAATTAATCGTTCTCTCTCTCTATGTATAGTACTTTATCCAAGATAAAGTCTCTCCGTAATTAATCCAAGATTAATCGAGTTTGAATCATACGTCATTGGTGAATCTTCGGGAAGCGACCCAAGAGATCTCTGGATATGTTGGCAGTAAATACGGCCGTCAGATTATCCGAACACGTACGTACCAAGTACTACGTTTTTACCGATTTACAAGACAAGGTTAGCCTCTAGCAAAACGCCATGCCTACCCAATTCTCCAGAAATATTCTTATTGGAATATAAGATCTATAACAGGCGTAGTATACCGTAGTATAGTGTATACTGATCCAGTATCGGATGATCACATGTAAGGCCTGGGGCTGGAGATGTGTCTGCCCCGTACGATACATATATCGGACATCAAGCAACTAGTCTCTTTGAATCGGATAATCCTGACCTTGTCATATTATCCCGATGGTTGCAACCATTATAGAGTACTAGTTCTGTATCCTGCGCGATCATCATCTCCATATGTCTGAAGTGATACTTCCGTCTTGACATCACACCCAATACACTACGATTCCCGATAAACCTAGAAGAGGTGTACACAGAACCTGTTAAAGCCCTGGACGACCAAAACTAAAGTCTACCGATTGTCGCAAGTACTAGCGATGCAAGTCTCAGGTTAAGACCATATGCACCTACCCTGAAGCGGACTCCCATAGACACGCAGACATACTACCAATGGGATTCCGCGGGGTCTATCCAGAGCGAAGCTGTTTTCCGTACCATCGGTAAAACACAACCTCCTACCGACCGCACTTGCATAAGTATCCAATACTCAAATATATGAGAACTATGCTGTTGTGCCCTCACAACACGCACAAGTGCAGTACTAACTATTCTATTCCGCATTAGGGATATTTAATGATTAAACCTTTATGGATTGATACTGTCTCATATCATCTCAATCCGGATTAATCATAGGGACTTTTACCATTTATATATCAAAGTAAATAAATTACAAAACGGTAAAAGGCAATTTCATTACTACATAGTTAATTTTGTACAATAATACAATATCATTTACAAAATAGTGACGCTATGGGTCATTACTGTCTAACAATCTCCCACTTGGCCTATAGCCAGTCACTCAAGCATCTATACCTGAACTATGTACATGTCGCTCAAACTTTTCCCGAGGAATAGCCTTCGTCAGCGGATCTGCAATATTATCCTCTGATGCGATCTTTCGATCTTCACATCGCCACGATGTATGATCTCTCGAATCAGATGGAATCGTCGAAGAACATGTTTGGATCGTTGATGAGACCTTGGTTCCTTAGCCTGTGCTATAGCCCCGCTATTGTCACAATACAATGGAACGGGCTCAGCTGCTAACGGAACTACTCCTAATCCAATCCAATTAGGAATTTACGGATCCAAACTGCCTCTCTTTTGCTGCTTCAGCTGCTGCAATGTACTCCGCTTCAGTTGTTGAATCGGCAACAGTATCTTGCTTGGAAGATTTCCAGCTCACTGCTCCGTTATTCAAACAAAATATGTACCCAGATTGCGACTTAAAGTCGTCTCTGTCGGTTTGGAAACTTGCATCGGTATACCCAGATACCTCAAGTTCTCCATCTCCATAGATTAAGAAAGCATCCTTAGTTCTGTTAAGATACTTAAGGATACTCTTAACCGCCATCCAGTGATCTTTACCTGGATCGGCCTGATATCGACTGCACATGCTCAAAGCATGGGACACATCAGGTCGTGTACATATCATGGCATACATGATCGATCCGACTGCCGAGGCGAACGGAGTCCGACTCATGTTGTCTCTCTCATCTTGTGTTTTAGGACACATGTCCCTAGATAGATAGACGCCATGTGATATTGGTAACAGTCCCCTCTTGGACTGATCCATGTTGAATCTCTTCAACACTTTATCAATATATGTACTCTGGGAGAGTCCAAGTAGCTTTCTAGATCTATCCCGTAGATCTTTATTCCTAGAATAAAAGCTGCCCCTCCCAGATCTTTCATGGAGAATTTCAATGAAAGCCAAGCTTTCACCGACGTTAACATGGGAATGTCATTGCCGATAAGCAATACATCGTCGACATAAAGGACAATAAAAGTCAGTGCACTCCCACTAACCTTCTTATATACACAAGGATCATCTTCGTTTTGAATGAAATCATATTCTTTTATGATCTCATCAAAACGCTGGTTCCACGACCGCGATGCTTGCTTCAGTCCATAAATGGACCGATTTAACTTACAAACCTTGTTTGCAAGTCTAGGTGCGATAAAACCGTCAGGCTGTTGCATATAAACATCCTCCGAAAGGTTTCCGTTAAGGAAAGCGGTTTTAACGTCCATCTGCCATATTTCATAATCGTAATATGCAGCTATTGCAAGCATTATCCGAATGGATTTAATCATGGCAACGGGTGAGAAGGTTTCGTCATAATCAACTCCAAGTCGTTGACGATATCCCTTCGCTACAAGCCTAGCTTTGTACGTTTGTACGTTGCCATCCATGTCAGTCTTCTTCTTGAAGACCCATTTGCATCCAATAGGCTTTACGCCTTCTGGTGCATCAACCAGTGTCCAAACTTGGTTGGTATACATGGAATCCATTTCGGCCTTCATGGCTTCTTGCCATAAAGCGGATTCGATACCTTGTATCGCTTCCTCATACGTAGCCGTTCATTATCCTCAATAAGATTAATATCTACATGAGGTGAGATCAGGAATCCATACCTCTCAGGTATTACCCTGACTCTCTCCGACCTACGCGGTCCTTGTGTATTTGAAGATTGTGGTTCAGTCTCATCCCAGATGGACTGTTCATGTTCCGTTGATAATTCATTGCCAAGAACAGTATCACTACGACTTTCATCGAGTTCTACTTTCTTCCCACTAAACACTGCATTTAGGAATTCCTTCTCAAGGAAAACCGCATGTAGAGCAACAAATACTTTGTTCTCTTGTGGGTGATAGAAGTAATATCCTTTGGTTTCCCTAGGATATCCAACGAATAGGCATTTATCTGATTTGGGTTCAAGTTTGGTACCTTCCAAACGTTTAACGTATGCCCAGCAACCCCAAAATTTTCAGGAATGAGAAACCCGGTTTCTTACCTGTCCATATCTCATATGGTGTCTGTTCAACAGACTTTGACGGAACCTTATTCAAAATAAGAATTGCACTGTTTAATGCATATCCCCAGAAGGAAATTGGCAGCTCAGTGCGACTCATCATCGACCTTACCATGTCCAACAAGGTACGGTTTCTCCGTTCGGACACACCATTTAATTGTGGTGTTTCCAGGAGGAGTCCACTGTGAAAGAATACCATATTCTTTCAGGTAATCTTGAAACTCATTACTTAAGTATTCGCCACCACGGTCCGACCGTAATGTCTTAATACTCTTGCCTGTTTGTTTTTCAACTTCGTGTCGAAACTCTTTGAATTTCTCAAAAGTTTCCGACTTGTGCGTCATTAGATACACATAACCGTAACGTGATGCATCATCGGTAAAGGTTACGAAGTATCGATATCCACCTCTAGCCTGGCTAGACATGGGCCCACAAACGTCACTATGAACGAGGGCTAACAGTTCAGTGGCACGTTCACCTTTACCGCTAAAAGGTGATTTAGGCATTTTGCCTAATAAGCAAGATTCGCAGACGTCATATGAATTTGGATCAAATCCGTCCAAGTACCCACTCTTCGAAAGTGTGGATATGCGAGTCTTGTTAATGTGTCCCAGACGACAATGCCACATATAAGTTTCATCATTTGGATCACTCTTTTTAAGCCTTTTGTTTGTTAATTTATATGTAGGAGATTCATTTATATTCAAAATATAAAGACCATTATTTGCACTGCAGTGCATATTTCTGCATCATTTTTATATAAATAACACCCAGTGTTTCTAAATACAAAAGTGTACCCATTTCGGGTTAACAAAGATACAGATATAATATTCCTAGTCAAACTAGGTACATAATAACAGTCATTTAGTTTAAGTACATGCCCCGAGGGCAGTTCTAATACAAAAGTGCCCACGGCCAAAACAGCAACAGGAGTTCCGTTTCCAACTCGTAGATCAATCTCCCCTGAAGCCAGAGTCCTGCTGTTCTGCAGATCCTGCACATCAGTACATATATGAGAACCACAACCAGAATCAAAAATCCAATTTTTAAAACTAGAAGTAGCCATGTTTATTTCAATAACAAACATACCAGAGGTCGGTGCCTTTGCCCGCCTTGATCCCTTCTGATCGCCTTGTTCATGCGGCAGTCACGCTTCCAGTGACCTCTTTTGCCGCAGTTAAGGCATATGTCTTGTGACTTGTTCCTCGGCTTCCCAGAAGCCATCGGCATCTTGGCCTTGCCCTTGTTCTTACGCTTCTTCTTTTTCACCCCTCCAGTTGCCTTGGGCCCAGCCCTTGACGTCTGAGAGGTCGATGCAAAGTGCGCCTCGCGCTTGTTGCCTTTAAGAAGCTCTTTCTCTGACTCCTTAAGAATGGACAATAGCTCTCCAAGAGTATCGTCCGTATCCATCAACTTGTAGTTGATGATAATCTGCTTCCAAGTATCGGGAAGTGACTGTAAAAGCATGTCTACAGTCAGCTCAGCCTCCAAGACTATTCCCATCTTGGCCAGCTCATCAATGTCAGCTATCATTTGAGTCCCGTGGGCCTCAACTGAAGCGCCATCAGTCATACGGGAGCGAAAGAGTTTCTTCACCAACTCATACCTCTCCATCCGCTTATTAGTGCGGTGAAGATCCTTTAGTCTAGCCATCATATTATAAGGATCCAAGTCCCTATTCTGGCGACGAAAGTGTTGAGTCATGGAAGCAAGCATGATCGACTGAGTTGTATCACAATCATCGCTATGAGTTCTCCATAACTCCAGCTCAAGTGGCTCAGTGGGCCTCGGCCCGAGAGGTCTCTGTATGGTGTACAACAGCCTCTCTGCCCCAAGGACTATCCTCAGGTTCATTTCCCAGTCAGCAAAGTTCGTGCCCTTAAATACATTATCACCCATGATTATGTCTCGGACATTTCCTTTGTTTGCCATCTTAACTACGATAGTCCAACTATCTAGTTAACGATATATGGGTACAGTCAAACTGTTACAAGAAAAATAACATTTTATTAGTCCAACTAATGTTAAAATATTGACGAAATAAATTTGTAAGCGCGTAAAGCTAAGTATCTGAATGAAATTGCAAATTCAATACTAGCCTCCCACTATTTTCTACAAGTCTCTAACCCTCTGTCGAGTACTCGGGAAATCCAATTTCCTAGTGGGCTAGGATCCCGTTAAATAACACACAACCTTGACTTTGGCCAACAAGTTGTATGATATTTAACTAGGTAGATCTCGAAGATCAATTGGATCCCATCCAATTCCTAGATCCGGTAGGTGGACATCCAAGTCCGAAACATATATATCTAATACATATGTCAATGTATCCAATACATTTTCCTAACCATTTCCTCTGAATCAACTAAGTCTTGGCTTTGGCACAACAAACTTAATGATTCCAGTTAAGCGGGACCCATTGACATGGAAAGTTTCGTAATCAATGTCGATGGACAAGAAGTGATCTTGACTTTGGCCAACAAATCACAACTTGGACAAGACACCGATATGGAACAAAACTCTCATGATTCAAACACATCCTCAATTGACAAAGGTCTTGACTTTGGCCAACAAACCAATGCCAATTTCGGATCTTGAGAAAGAATCACTCAACGGAAGGAAAATCGCTTAATATTGTTTGAGGGATTTTCGTGTAATTGGCAACCAATTAATTTATCTTTGTTAGGTCTCATCATCATACACCCTAAGCATGCTTCTAAAACATCATAAAGCGCGTAAAGTAAAGTAATAGCGATATACGGATGGATATGAACAACAACTTGTTCCTAGAACAAATCACTCCCTTTCCTCTCCCCGCTAGAACTATTCTACTCTTACCCAATTACATAATACAATAAGAGAAACCTCATTTACATTGAGGGGAATTAGGTGAGAAGAGAATACAAAGAGACAATAAGAGAAAGGCTGGACACGCAGGTCCAATTTATAAATTCTAAATTTACAATAATTTCTAAAATTACCCTTCCTTCTAATATCCATCCGATATACACTATTCATACATTACATCCACATTCATTCATTCAAGGCATGTTATACAACCAATCAAATCCAATTAATTAGTCTTTAATTAGGTGACAATACAATGTTCAAACAATTGTTTGCATTTGCGCGAGTCCAACTCAATTTGAGAATAAATACTTATAGTATGAATTCACCGAACTAATCGTTACAATTCGTCAATTTAAGTCGTATTCAATACTAATCCTTATATTTAATTCCAAATTAAATATTTACACTTTTATTGTGCTTTTATGACTTAGATTCCAAATCTAATTCTATCGGGTCTCAAAGCCCAATCAACATCCAATGTCCGTTTAATTAAAGTCCGATGGGCTTTCAATTGATTTCATTAGGCTTGGGCCTTGGTCAATGTGGGTCAAACCCAATTTCCAAGCCCAATAAGGAATCACCCTCATTTGCCATAAAAATCAATATCAAGCCCATAAGGCCCAATTAAACATAAAAGCCCATTTATTACATTTGGACTTAATGGAGTGATTTAGGCCCATTTTTGGATCCAATCCAATTTGCCCAAACCTACTACTGGTCCAACCAAGCCCATTATGTCCAAATATAATAGTTTTAGGCCAATTCAAAATTAAGCCCAATTAATCAAATTTTAAAATTCCAAATTTTATAACTTAATTAATTAAAGTGTAATGTCATGATTAATCCTTTAAATCAATATTTCCAAAATATCAAATTAATCCATTAATCATAATTTTTTTATCTTAAATACATGTCCAACATTATTTAATCAAAAAATCAAGTCCCTAATCTTCTTCCATGCATTCGGCCAAGGTGATGAAAAATTACCGATTTCGTTTTCAATCCAATCGAATCACAAATCGTCATTTTATGTTCGTTTAAAGTCATCCAATGATCTTATAAACACAAATCATCATCTCCATGGTCTAGGTAGTATTCGGCCAAGCCTCTCCAAGAGGGGAAAAATTAATCCAATTTATTTTTCATGAAATTGATAATGTATAACATAATGTAACATACATTTAAGCATACTTAATCAATCAAAATCATCAAATCATGCTTCAATCAATTTTGCCCAAATATTACCCTAATATATTTTCATGCTCTTTAAGCTCAATGATACCATTGTTGAAAATTCTAATCCATGTCCCAAGATCAAAAGAGCAAACAAAACATATAAATGAATGAACAATATTGAAGTATGGCGGAATCATACTCACAAAGATCGGAATGCGGATGCGTTGATGAAACAAAAATTTTCTCCTTTGTGCAGTGAGGGTTTCGGCCAAACAGAAAAGAGAAGCTCCAAGCAATTTTTGATCCTTCCAAGCTCTAAGATTAGTTTCCCATAACACCTTTGTATGATCCCTTGATGGTGCTAGCCTTGTGTGTGATTTTAAGTTCCAAACAAACACAAATTCTTCAAGTTTTTGCAACAAAAACAGAAAAGTGGAGAGGGCTGTGAGAGCTCACAGTTTCGGTCATGAGAGAATAGGAGAGAGTGTATGATTTTTTGTTACAAAAATCAATTTATATTTATGCCATAATATTTATTAAATTAATAATAAACTTATGACACAAATCATGCAATGGCTTAGAGTGTCAAACACTCAAACTCCATGCAAAACCATTGAGTGTATTGTACACTATCACCATGCAATGTATTAACAATTAAATAATGCATAAAATGACATGTGTCATGTGGGCCCCACACAACCCAAATGAAAGTGGGCCCACGCGTACTCACGCGTTCGGGTTCGATATTTCCGAAATACCGAACTTTCGTCGCGACGTTAATTAAATCGAATTAAATAAATAATTGCGCCTAGCGAAATTATTATTTACGTCGCTAACGAATTAATTCTAAATTAACTCGTTTGCCCGAATTAAAATCTAATTTTAATTTCGCGTCGAAATCGAATTTCGATTATTATTCGAATATAATAATTTTACGATTAATTCCAAATTAATCGTTCTCTCTCTATGTATAGTACTTTATCCAAGAAAGTCTCTCCGTAATTAATCCAAGATTAATCGAGTTTGAATCATACGTCATTGGTGAATCTCGGGAAGCGACCCAAGAGATCTCTGGATATGTTGGCAGTAAATACGGCCGTCAGATTATCCGAACACGTACGTACCAAGTACTACGTTTTTACCGATTTACAAGACAAGGTTAGCCTCTAGCAAAACGCCATGCCTACCCAATTCTCCAGAAATATTCTTATTGGAATATAAGATCTATAACAGGCGTAGTATACCGTAGTATAGTGTATACTGATCCAGTATCGGATGATCACATGTAAGGCCTGGGGCTGGAGATGTGTCTGCCCCGTACGATACATATATCGGACATCAAGCAACTAGTCTCTTTGAATCGGATAATCCTGACCTTGTCATATTATCCCGATGGTTGCAACCATTATAGAGTACTAGTTCTGTATCCTGCGCGATCATCATCTCCATATGTCTGAAGTGATACTTCCGTCTTGACATCACACCCAATACACTACGATTCCCGATAAACCTAGAAGAGGTGTACACAGAACCTTTAAAGCCCTGGACGACCAAAACTAAAGTCTACCGATTGTCGCAAGTACTAGCGATGCAAGTCTCAGGTTAAGACCATATGCACCTACCCTGAAGCGGACTCCCATAGACACGCAGACATACTACCAATGGGATTCCGCGGGGTCTATCCAGAGCGAAGCTGTTTTCCCGTACCATCGGTAAAACACAACCTCCTACCCCGCACTTGCATAAGTATCCAATACTCAAATATATGAGAACTATGCTGTTGTGCCCTCACAACACGCACAAGTGCAGTACTAGTCTATTCCGCATTATCGATGTCCAATCTCGATAATACTACGACTAGGGATATTTAATGATTAAACTTTATGGATTGATACTGTCTCATATCATCTCAATCCGGAATTAATCATAGGGACTTTTACCATTTATATATCAAAGTAAATAAATTACAAAACGGTAAAAGGCAATTTCATTACTACATAGTTAATTTTGTACAATAATACAATATTATTTACAAAATAGTGACGCTATGGGTCATTACTGTCTAACAAAAACATGTTCATAATTCAAATAAGTTGCGGAATTACTTACATTGAAATGGATTTTGAGCTTTTAAAATTTTTGAGAAAGAAGATCCAAGATCCAAGATGCTTCCTTTGGTGATTCCAAGCTTTGAGTTGAGATTCTCCAAGATCTTTCATTTTTTGATTCCAAGCTTGAAGTTGTTTCCCTATCACCTTAGTTGATTCCATAAGTGCTAGCTTTGTTGATTTTGCCACAAAAATCAAAAGAAGAGATGGAAAGCTCACGCACACTTTGAGAAGGATATTAGGGTTTCATTTTTGTTCAAAATATGTCAAGTGTGATGCTACACAAGTGAAGAGAGAGAGAAAGGGTTTTAGGTAAAACCAATTTACCCTTTTACCTAAGCAGGTAGTTGGGTAAATGGTTTCACCAAAACCATTCCAAGGTAGTTGGATGGTGGGTGGCTTGGTAATAGAATGCCAACTACCCTCCAACTACCACATGTGAAGTGGGCCCCCACATTTGAAGTCAAAATTCAAATGTCTCTACGAACATTTGCCGCGGCTCGGTTCCGTTTAATATCCGATTAACAAACTTTCGTCGCTAAATAATTAAATCTAATTTAATTAAATAACGATGCCTCGCAAATATATTACGAATGTCGTCTAAGAATTAATTCTAAATTAATTCGCTCGTTCGCATTAAAGTCCAACTTTTATTTCGTAATTAAATTCAATTCATATTAACATATCCGATATATTAATTTTAGCCCATACGAATAAATTAAATAGAAAATCAAATTTAACTATTAAATTATTTTACCGATTAATTCCAAATTAATCGCGTTCTCTCTCTTCCGAACACATTTAATCCAGATTAAATAATACCTCAATAATCCCAGATTAATTTTCTCTCTCTTATTAATCCCAGATTAATTATCTCTCTTAATTAATCCCAGATTAATTCTAATTAAATCAACTGTCATCGGTGAATCTTTGGGAAGTGACCCAAGAGATCCCTGGATATGTTGGCAGTAAATACGGTCATCGAATATCTGAATACGTGCGTACCTCGTACCACATGCTTACCGATTTACAAGACATGTTGGCTTCTAGCAAAGCACCGTGCCTACCCAATTCTCCAGAAATATTCTTACTGGAATATATAATATATGTCAGGCGTAGTATACATAGTATTGCGTATTGCGTATTGCGATCCAGTATCGAATGTCACGTGCTAGGCCTGGGGCTGGAACTGTGTCTGCCCCGTACGAAGCACATGTCGGATGTCTGGTAACTAGTCTCTATGATCGGATATACATGACCTAGTCATAACATCCCGATGACTGCAGTACTTAAGAGCACTAGTACCGTATCCTACGTGATATCATCTCCACTATGACTGGAGTGATACTTCCGTCTTGACATCACACCCAATACACTACGATTCTCAATACACCCACCGGTTAAAGCCCTGGACGACCAAAACTAAAGCATACCGATTGTCGCAAGCATTAGCGGTGCAAGTCTCAGGTTAAGACCAAATACACCTACCCTGATTTCAGACTTCCATAGACACATAGTTATACCACCAATGGAATTCCGAGGGGTCTATCCAGAGCGAAGCTATTTTCCGTACCATCGGTAAAACACAACCTCCTATTACACTTGCATGAGTATCATATACCCAAATATATGAGAACTATGCCGTTATGATCTCACATAACACGCACAAGTGTAATACTAGTCTATTCCGCATTATCGATGTCCAGTCTCGATAATACTACGACTATGGATATTTAATGATTAATCCTTCATGGATTAAATCTCAATCCAGGAACTAATCATATGGACCTCCTATCATTTATACATCTAGGTGATCTAATCACAAATGATAAGAGTGCAATCTCTTTGTCACATAGTTAATTTGTACAACAACACCATGATCTGTACAAATAGTAATGCTATGGGTCATAATTGTCCAACACTTCGCATGTCTTCGTAGTGTGCTAGCACTCTTGATTTTGCCATAAAATCATGACCTTTGCTTCCCTTCACTGCTCAATTTTGAGCAAAACCAGAAGAAGAAAATGGCAGTGAGCTGCCGAGAGAGAGAGAGATGTTTGAGAGAAAGAGATATGTTGTGTAATGTGTGGATTTTGTGTATCAAATACACTTAATTGAATTTCAATTTCATTTACCACACATTTGGCTTTACAAAAGTCAAACCATTAAAGCCAACCACTAACATCAATCAATCAATCCATCCATCAATCAAATCAAGTGACAAGTTGTCATATCACTCAGAGTGACTAATGATTTGACGCTTGATTTGACTTGTGTGCCGCATTCGAATTCGAAATGCGAATGCGCTCGCAAACAATCCCGGGCTCAGGTTCGCTAATTCCAAATTAACGAATTTTCCGTTGCGTCGTAATTAAATCTAATTTAATTAAATAATCATGCCTATCATAATTACTATTCACGTCGCTAACGAATTAATTCTAAAATAATTCGTTTGCCCGAATTAAAATCTAATTTTAATTCCGCGTCGAAATCAAATTTCGTTTAATATATCGAATATATTAATTTATCGATTAATTCCAAATTAATCGTTATCTCTCTTTAAATGATATTTTATCCCAGATAAAATATCTCCGTATTTAATCCCAGATTAATTCTCTCTCTCATCTAATTAATCCCAGATTAATAAAAGGTGCGAGTCATACGTCATCGGTGAATCTTTGGGAAGCGACCCATGAGATCACCGGATATGTTGGTAGTAAATTCGGTCGTTGGACTATCCGAACACGTAAGTACCAAGTACTTTGTTTTACCGATTTACAAGACAAGGTTGGCTTCTAGCAAAGCGCCATGCCCACCCAATTCTCCGGAAATATCCTTACAGGAATAAGGATCTATATCAGGCGTAGTATACGTAGTATTGTGTATGTCGATCCAGTATCGAATGATCACGTGCTAGGCCTAGGGCTGGAATTGTGTCTGCCCCGTACGAAGCACATGTCAGATCTCTAGAAACTAGTCTCTATAATCGGATAAACATGACCTAGTCATAATATCCCGATAGCTCGAGCATATAAGAGAACGAGTTCCGTATCCTATGTGACCATCATCTCCACTATGACTGGAGTGATACTTCCATCTCGACCTCATACCCAATACACTACGATTCTTAATATACCCAGCATTGGCGTACACAGAACCTGTTAAATTCCTGGACGACCGCTACCAAAGTATATTGATTGTCGCGAGTATTAGCGGTGCAAGTCTCAGGTTAAGACCAAATACACCTAACCTGATTTCGGACTTCCATAGACACATAGTCATACTACCAATGGAATTCCGAGGGGGTCTATCCAGAGCGAAGCTGTTTCCCGTACCATCGGTAAAACACAACCTCCTATTACACTTGCATGAGTATCCTATACCCAAATATATGAGAACTATGTTGTTGTGCCCTCACAACGCGCACAAGTGTAATACTAGTCTTTTACGTATTTATCAATATCTAATCTCGATAATACTCTGACTAGGGATATTTAATGATTTATCCTTCATGGACTGATACTGTCTCATATCATTCTCAGTCCAGGAACAAATCATAGGGACCTCCTATCATTTATATATCTAGGTGATCTAATCACAAATGATAAGAGAGTAATCTCCTTTGTCACATAGTTAATTTGTACAACAACACCATGATCTGTACAAATAGTGACGCTATGGGTCATAATTGTCCAACACATGGTTTTTGAAACCATATATAACACACACTTGTTTTGGAAACCATAACTATTCACTCTCTCCCATTTTTCTCTCAAAATGCCGATTGCATCTCTTTGGAAGAGGAATAATTTTTCTTTCATTTTGTTTCAATTTTGGGAAAAGCTAGCACTTTGATTGTTGGGTTATGTTTGTATGATGATGAATTGGATTTGTGCATCTTTGATTTTGTGAAAAATTTGATTGGATTAATTTTACCCAAAATATACCACATGGCCGAATATAAGCCCTAGAGTAGCTCATGATGAATTTTTGAAATTTGACAATTAGATATGTTAATTGGAATGAAATAAATATTAGATGTTGATTTAATTGGATTGGAATCAAATTGCATGATAATTTCCTTGCCAAAATCATGAGCTATAAGCATGTAGAATGAATTGTTTTGCTTCAATTTGTGTTGAACATGAATTGGAATTAAAGAGCATGATTAATTGGATTAATTAGTGTTTTGGAAACATTAGATTAGTTGATTAATTATGTTAATTACACTTGAATTGAATTAATATGTAATTTGGAAAAATGTATTAATTTAATTATTGTAATTGGGCTTGGTTGGGCCAAGTTTGGTTTTGAACAATTGGGTTGGATCCAATTGGGCCTAAAACCATTTCCATAAAGTCCAAAATATGACATTGGGCCTTTAAGAATTTAATTGGGCTTAATGGGCCAAAATTGATTTTGGGCATAGGGTGATTCCTATTTAGGCCTTGGCATTTTGGGTTTGATCCATAATGGCCAAAGCCCAAGCCTAAAGAATTAATTGAAAGCCCATTGGACTTTAATTGAATATCATTGGATGCTAATTGGGCCTTTGGGACCCATTAAGATTGGATTTGGAATCCAAGTCTAAAAGACACTATTAAAAGTGTAATTATTTAATTTGGAATTAAATAAGAATTAGTATTTGATATAATTTAAATTGGATTTAAAATTATAGTTCGATATAATTCAAGAATACGTACTTTGAGTTTTTATTCTTAAACGAGTTGGACTCGCGCAAATCAAATCGATTGTTTGAACATTGGATGGTCATTAATTCAAAGATTAATTAATTGGATTAGATTGATTGAATAACATGCTTTGTGTGAATACTTGGAAGTTTTTGTATGAATAATGTAAATCAGATGGATATTAGAAGGGTGGGGCAATTTTGGAAATTGTTGTAATAAATCTAGAATTTATTTAAATTGGACCTGTGTGTCCAGCCTATTATCTCTATTCTCTTTGTATTTCTATTCTTACCAATTCCCTCAATGCAAATGAGGTTTCTTTAAGTGTTATGTAATTGGGTGGAAGTATGAATAGTGCTAGCGGGAGAGAGGAAAAAGAGAGATTTGTTCTAGGAATAAATTGTTATATATTCATCCGCATATCATTATTAATTTATTCGCGCCTTATTATGCTTTTAGAATGCATGCTTAAGGGTGTATGTTGAGACCTAATCAAAGATAATACATTGGTTGCCAATTTACGCGAAAAACCCTCACTCAAATATTAAGTGTTTTCCTTCCATTGAGTGGTTCTCTCTCAAGATCCAAGATTGGTATTGGTTTGTTGGCCAAATTCAAGATCAATGTCCATCGCGGATGTGTTTAAACCAATAAAGCTTTGTTACATATCGCATGTCTTGGGCGGTTGTGACTTGTTGGCCAAAGTCAAGGTCACTTCTAGTTCATCGACGTGGATTACGAAGCTTTCCCACTGTCAATGGGTCTCGCTTAACTGGAATCATTAAGTTTGTTGAGCCAAATCCAAGGCTTAGTTGATTGAGAGGAAAATGTTAGGAAATATATTGGATATATTTATATATATTGGATATATGTTTCGGACTTGGAGGTCCACCTACCGGATTTAGGAATTGGATGGGATCCAATTGATCTTAGAGATCTACCTAGTTAGGTTTCATACAGCTTGTTAGCCAAAGTCAAGGTTGTGTGTTATTTAACGGGATCCTAGCCCACTAGGAAACTAGGTTTCCCGAGTACTCCACAGAGGGTTAGAGGCTCGTCGAAAAATAGTGGGAGTCAAGTATTAAATTTGCAATTTCTTTTAAATACTTGCCAATACGCGGTCTTTTATTTAATTTATCGTTGTTATAAATATATTAGTTGGACTAATATTGAATATTGCTTTCTTTGAACAGTTAGACTGTACTAAACACTAACCCACTTGTAGTTGGTCATATAGTTGGACTATAGTAATCATTACACTTTTAGTGTACCAAAAGTCGTTGATTGGATAGTTGGACTATTGCAATCGAGATGGCTGGAAATATTAGCATTAAGGGACATAATCCTGGGTGAAAATGTCTTTAACGGCGTAAATTTTCAAGATTAGGAAATGAATCACAGGATATTCCTAGGAGCTGAGAATTTACTCTATTGGATAGAGAAACCTCTCGGGCCTAAGCCCGAAGTTGAGCAAATAGTAGAGCATGAGCTTTAGAAGACTCATTGTGATGATAACTTTAGTGTTCAATCCGTTATGCTTACCGCAATGACTCTTTAATTTCATCGTCGGAACTAAGGATTAGATCCTTAGACCATGATGTTGAAATTAAAGGATCTTCATAGATCTAACCTTAGATCTTGGAAGTACGAATTGTAAAAGAAGCTCTTTCGCTCGCGTATGACAGAGGGTACATATGTCGAGCACTAGGTGTCGCAGATGATTGCTGACATCGAATAGCTAGGTTAGCTGGGCATTACCTACGAGGCCGAGACTTCCAAAGATTTGTGTTGGACAAAATGACCCATAGCGTCACTATTTGCACAGATCATTGTGTTGTTGTAGCAAATTAACTATGTGACAAGGAAATTGCACTCTCATCATTTGTGATTAGATCACCATAAATATATAAATGAAGAGAGGTCCCTATGATTAGTTCCTGGACTGAGAATGATATGAGACAGTATCAGTCCCCGAAGGATTAATCATTAAATATCCCTAGCCGGAGTATTATCGAGACTGGACATCGATAATGCGGAATAGGCTAGTATTGCACTTGTGTGCGTTGTGAGGGCACAACAGCATAGTTCTCATATATATAAGTATTGGATACTTATGCAAGTGTGATAGGAGGTCGTGTTTCACCGATGGTACGGGAAACAGCTTCGCTCTGGATAGACCCTTCGGAATCCCATTGGTATTATGACTATGTGTCTATGGGAGGCCGAAATCAAGGTAGGTGTGTATAGTCTTAACCTGAGACTTACATCGCTAATACTTACGATAATCGATAGACTTTGGTCTTGGTGGTACAGGCTTTTTTAACCGGTTCTGCGTACACCACTTCTGGGTTTATCAGAGAGTCGTAGTGTATTGGATGTGATGTCAAGACGGAAGTATCACTCCAGTCATAGTGGAGATTTCACGCAGGATACGGTATTAGTGCTCTTAAGTGCTGCGCGGCCATCGGGATATTATGACAAGGTCATGTATATCCGATTATAGAGACTAGTTACCAGACATCCGACATGTGCTTCGTACGGGGCAGACACTTATCCAGCCCCAGGCCTAGCACGTGACTATCCGATACTGGGCCGATATGCACAATATAATCGTATACTACGCTTGATAAAGATCCTTGTATATTCTATATGGATATGTCCGGAGAATTGGGAAGACTTGGTGCTTTACTAGGAGTCGACCTTGTCTCGTAAATCGGTAAAACGTAGTACTTGGTACATACGTGATTCGGATACTCCGATGACCGTATTTACTGCCAACTTATCCGGAGATCTCATGGGTCGCTTCCCGATAATCCACCGATGACGCACAACTCGCACTCTTGTATAATCTGGGATTATAATTGAAGAGAGAGAAAATTAATCTAGGATTAATTACGGAGATATTTTATCTGGGATAAAATATCGTCTAGAGAGAGATAACGATTAATTTGGAATTAATCAATGAATTAATATATTCGATATATTAAACGAAATTAGATTTCGACGCGGAATTAAAATTAGATTTTAATTCGGGCGAACGAATTAATTTAGAATTAATTCGTTAGCGACGTGAATAGTGAATTCGCTAGGCGTAATCATTTAATTACGACGCGACGGAAAAATCGTTAATTTAGAATTAGCGAACCCGAGCCCGAGTGTGATTGCGAGCGCATTCATATTTTGAATTCGAGTGCGGCGACGCAAGTCACATCAAGCGTCAAATCAATCGTCACATCAAGCGTCAAATCAAAAGTCACTTTGAGTGATTGATTGATTGATTGATTGATTGATGGATTGACTTGCATCACATCACTTTATTAAAGTGACATGTGAATAGTTGATGTAAGTTGGTGTAATAGTGTTTGGAGGGAAAAACTTTTACTTTTGATTTTATTTAAATCAATTAAGTAATTGGTTTTATTTATTTTTCTTGGAAAATATATAAAGCTTTTTGGAAAAGCTTTTCACTCACCATTTACACAAATTTCTTCTCTCTCATTTCTCTCCTTCTAGTCACGCCCAAAGTGAGAAAAACTCACTGGTTTGGAGCCATAAAATGGCGTGAGCTTTAGGGAAGCAAGAGTGGTTTTTCATGGTGAGAAATCAAGTGCTAGCACACTTACGAGTCTTGCGAAGGTGGTAGGGAGGTTCGCCCATGAGCCGGGATCCATCGGACGAAGCTTGGAGCTCCGTTTCTCAACTCAAAAATCTGTTTTTGGAGGCAGTGGACTGCTACCAGTGGGCGTGAATGGCAGTGGCTATTTGGGCTTGACTCGTCTCCAAATCGACTCAACCGATCGATGTAAGTATTCTGCTATCTTCGTTGGTGTATTCACGCATTATTTTCATTGCTTGTTTGATCTTGGGACCTAGATTAATACCAACAATGGCATCAAGAGCCTAGGTTCAAGCATGAAACTTTTAGGGTTAAAATTGGGTATTTTGTATTTGAGCATGATTTGATTAAATTGGATGATTGAGCATGCTTAGTATATGTAATATTGAAGATTGATTTGATCAATTTCAAGAAAAAATGTTTAGAACAATTTTCCCCAATTATTTCATCTTGGCCGAATGGGTGTAGTATTTTTGGATTCTTGGAATTTTTGATTTTTGATTCATTTGATGAGTTGGAATCTATTAGGTTGATGTTAATTTGAATCGAATTGGATTGGATTTCGAATTGGACAAAAACCCCAAAACTTTCACCTTGGCCGAATTGGAATTATTGCCCTAATGTCTTGGTAATTTTGATTTTGTAACATTGGATGTGTATGAAATCAAATTGGATGGTGATTTAATGTCGATTGTGGGTTCGATTGGATCGAAACCGAATCGGACACAAAATCCCTCCTTGGCCGAGAGCTTTGAAGCATGTAAATGGGTTGATTTTTCATTTTGTGTGTTGGACATATAATAATGAATTGAGTATGATTAATTGGACTAATTTAGTGTTTTGGAAATGTTGATTTAGTTGATTAATCATGTAATGCACTTTAGGTAATTAAATTGCGGAATTGGATTCATGTAATTTAATTATTTGAGGCCTTAAATTGGATTTGGGCTTCTAATGTTGTATTTGGGCCTATTGGGCTTGATTTTATCAAGTTGGGTTTAGGCCAAATGGATTGGATCCAATTGGGCCCAAAACCTTAACCATAAAGCCCAAATGCAACTAATGAACCTTTAAAGTTCAATTGGGCCTAATGGGCCAAGATTGATTTATGGGCTTATGGGGTAAATCCCGGATTGGACTTTGGTTATCGGTTTGACCCGAGTTGACCAAAAGTCCACGCCTTAAGAAATCAATTAAAAGCCCATTGGACTTTAATTGAATTGACGTTGGACGTTAATCGGTCTTTGAGACGCGTTACGATTAAATTTGGAATTTAAATCGTAAAAGGTTTATTAAATAAAAGTGTAATATTTAATTTGGAATTGAATAGTGAATTAGTATTAAATGCATATTAAATTTGATTTAATGTTGTAGTTTAATTTAATTCATGAATTCGTACTTTGAGTACTTATTCGCAAAAACGAGTTTGACTCGAACAAAATCAAATCGTTGTTTGAATATTGGATGATCACTTAATTATCAGATTAATTAATTTGATTAGATTGATTGATAGCATGCTTATGTGTGTGAATACGTGGTTGTGTTGAATGAATAATGTATATCGGATGGATATTAGATGGGTGGGGGGCAATTTTAGAAATTGTTGTAATAAATTCCATTTATTAAATTGGACCTGCGTGTCCAGCCTTATCACCTTCATTCTCTTTGTATTCTCTTCTCACCTATTCCCCTCCATGTAAATGAGGTTTCTTTAGAAGTGTAGTGTAACGGGTAGAAGTAATACAAGTGCTAGCTTGAGTGAGAAAGGGAGAGATTTGATCTAGGATCAATGTGTTAAGTATCCATCCGCATATCATTATTATTTATTTTCATACTCGCTTTATTATGTATTTAGAATGCATGTTTAAGGGTGTATGATGATGAGACCTTAACAAAGATAATTAAATTGGTAGCCAATTTGCACGCGAAAAACCCTCGTTAAATATCAAGCGTTTATTTTCCTTCCATTGAGTGATTCTTACTCAAGATCCGAGATTGGCAGGGGTTGTTGGCCAAAGTCAAGCCCTTGTCCATCGAAGATGTATTTTTATCACGAGGCTTTGTTCCATATCGGTGTCGTGTCCAAGTTGTGGTTTGTTGGCCAAAGTCAAGACCACTTCTCAACTCAAAAATCTGTTTTTGGAGGCAGTGGACTGCTACCAGTGGGCGTGAATGGCAGTGGCTATTTGGGCTTGATTCGTCTCCAAATCGACTCAACCGATCGATGTAAGTATTCCGCTATCTTCGTTGGTGTATTCACGCATTATTTTCATTGCTTGTTTGATCTTGGGACCTAGATTAATACCAACAATTTGATCTTACAGTCTCTGCCCGAATGCTGGGGCGGGTTCATCATGAACCAAGAGAAAACTCTTAGAGAGTTAATGGCTATGCTCAAGGAGGCAGAGCCAGAGCTTCCAAAAGAGAAAGAAGTGTAAGACGCATCTTAATTCGACATCCCAGAAGGCCAAGGCTTGGCCGAAGGCTTCTGGGGTGTGAAAAAAAGGGCAAAGGCGAAATCGTCACAGTCTTATGGGAAGACAAATGACATATCCCAAGATGTCGGCCTAAACTGTGGTAAACGGGGTCACTGGAAGCATGACTGCCGTATGGACAAGGCTGACATGAAGGAAGTGAAGACGGACAAGGCTCCGACTTCAGGTATGTTTGTTATTGTAATAAACGTGTCCACTACTGGTTTTAAAAATTAGATTTTTGATATTGGATGTGGTGTATACATATGTACTGATGTGCGTGATCTACTGATTAGCAGGAGACTGGCTTCAGATGAGATCTACCTGCGAGTCAGAAACGGGACGAGAGTCGCTATTTTGGCTGTGGGAACCTAAGTTTTGGAACTGCCCTTTGGGCATGTACTTAAATTAGGAAACTGTTATAATGTACCTAGTTTGACTAGAAACATTATCTCTATATCTAGTTTAACCCGTTGTGGGTATACCTTTATGTTCCAGAACACCGAGTGTTTTGTTTATAAAGATGATATTGAGATATACACATTAGATGTGAATAACAATATTTATATTTCGAATATAAATGAATCTCAAACATATAATATGACAAACAAATGCTCAAACTGAGTAAATCATATGAGACTTATTTGTGGCATTGTTGTCTGTGACACATTAACAAGACTCATATATCCACTCTTTTGAAGAATGGATACATGGACAGATTTGATCCTAAATTATATGACGTCTACGAATCTTGTTTATTCGGCAAAATGCCTAAAACGCCTTTTAGCGGTAAAGGTGTACGTGCCATCGAGCTGTTAGCCCTCGTTCATGGTGACGTAATGGGCCCATATCTAGCCATGCTAGAGGTGGATAAAAATACTTCATAACCTTTATAGATGTTGCATCGCGTTATGGTTATGTGTTTCTTAAGAAACACAAATCAGAAACTTTTGATAAATTTAAAGAGTTTCAACATGAAGTAGAAAAACAGACCGGCAAAAGTATTAAAATGTCACGGTTGGACCGTGATGGAAAATACTTGAGCAATGAGTTTCTCGATTACTTGAAAGAGTATTGTATTCTTTCATAGTGGACTCCACCCGGAACACCTCAATTGTGTAGTGTGTCGGAACGAAAAAACCGGACTTTGTTGGACATGGTTAGGTTAATAATGAGTCGCACTGAGCTACCAATTTCCTTCACGGGATACACATTGAACAATGCAATATTTATTTTGAATAAGGTTCCGAAAAAGTCTGTTGGACAGACTCCACATGAAATATGGACGTGAAAGAAACCGAGTTTCTCATTCCTGAAGATTTGGGAATGCTGGGCATATGTTAAACGTTTGGAGGTACCAAACTAAAACCCAAATCGGACAAGTACCCATTTGTAATTGGTTATCTTAGGGAAACCAATTCCATAACTCACAAGAGAACAAAGAAATTTGTTGCTATCCATGTGGTTTTCCTAAGAGGAATTCCTAAATGTAGTAGTAATTGGGAGGAAAGTAGAACTCGATGAAAATCAGAGTGATAATGTTCCAGGCACTGATCCCTCATGGAACACGAACAGTTCATCAGGGATGAGACTGTTCCATAATCTTCTAATACACAAGAACCGCGTAAGTCAGCGAAAGTCAGAAAATAACTTAAGAGTTATGGGTTTCTGATTTCACCTCATATAGATAACAATCTTATTAAGGAAGACGAACTGACTACGTATGAGGAAACGATACAAGGTATCGACTCCAGTTTATGGCAAAGTGCCATGAAGTCCGAAATGAATTCCATGTATACCAACCAAGTTTGGACACTGGTTGATGTACCAGAAGGCATTGTGCCTATTGGTAGCAAATGAGTCTTCATGGTGAAGACACACATGGATGGCAACATACAAAAGTAAAAAGCTAGGCTTGTAGCGAAAGGGTATCGTCATCAACATGATGTTGACTACGACGAAACCTTTTACCTGTTGCCATGATTAAATCCATTCGGATAATGCTTGCTATTGCTGCATATTTCATAATGAAATATGGTAGATGGTCGTCAAAACTACTTTCCTTAACGGAAACCTTTTGGAGGATATTTTATACAACACCCTGATGGTTTTGTCATACCAAAATATGCAAATGAGGTTTGCAAGTTAATTCGATCCATTTATGGATTGAAGCAAGCATTGCGTTCTTGGAACCAATATTTTGATGAGATCATATTACAATATGGTTTCATTCAAAACGAAGATGATTCTTGTGTATATAAGAAGGTTAGTGGGAACGCACTGACATTGGATGTCCTATACATTGATGATGTATTATTTCTTGGAAATAACATTCCCATGTTAACAATCGGTGAAATCTTGGCTTTCATTAAAATTCTCCATGGAATACTTGAGAGATGCAACCTTTATTCTATGAATAAGGATCTACTGGGATAGATTTAAAAGTTATTGGCACTCTCCGAGAACTCGTACATTGAAAGACATGTACGTGACCTGGTGTCTCATATGCTTTGAGCATGTGGAGTCACAATCAGGCCGATCCAGGTGATGGTCACTGGATTGATGTTAAGAACATCCTTAAGTATCTTAGAGGAAATAATGATGCTTTCTTAATTTATAGAGATTGAGAACTTGAGGTGACTGGGATGTTGGGTTCTCTAAGAACTAGCCAATGATCTAATAAGCATAAAATTTGTGTGAATAATCAAAGTAAGTTGCGGAAAAAGTACTCACATTGATCGGCAATGAGGATGTAGGATTTCAAAAGTTTAATCATTTTTGTAGTGCTCCAAGCTCCTCATTTTATTGTATGTTGAGATCCAAGCTTAGATTTTTGAATTCCAAACTCAAGGGAATGGTTTCCCTAATACCTTTGTTTGACTCCTTTGATGTGCTAGCATGCAATATTTTGAAACAAAATCATCGCACATGAACCCTATGTTCACGCCACAATGGAGAATGAGATGGGGAGAGGTTTCGGTCATGCCAAACATAAGAGGGAGATAATTTTTTTCTTGTTTTGTGAATTGTGTAATTGATTTCCAAAACCAATTACCTATTACCAAAAATCAAAGTTGGTAAAAGTCATTCCAAATGACAAAGAGTGTAAGTTAAGCAACCACCAACTTCTATCATCATAAAGTAACAAAGTTGACTAGTGATGTGACTTGTGTGGGCCCCACTTTAATTCAAAATCCGAGTGGGCCCGTAAACACGTTCCGGGCTCGGGTTCGTTAATTCCGAATTAACGAATTTTTCGTTGCGACTTAATTAAATCAAATTTAATTAAATAATTATGCCTAGCAAAATTACTATTAAAGTCACTTGCGAATTAATTCTAAATTAATTCGTTCGTCCGAATTAAAATCCAATTTTAATTCCCATATGAAATCTAATTTCATTTAATATATCGAATATATTATTTTATCGATTAATTCCAAATTAATCGTTCTCTCTCTTCTATTAGAATTTTATCCCAGATAAATTCTCGCCGTAATTAATCCTCGATTAATTTTTTCTCTCATAATTAATCCCAGATTAATTCTGTTCGAGTCATATGTCATCGGTGAATCTTCAAGAAACGACCTATGAGATCCCTGGATATGTTGGTAGTAAATCCGGTTGTCGGACTATCCGAACACGTGCGTACCCGGTACCACGTTCTTACCGATTTACAAGACATGGTTGGCTTCTAGCAAAGCGTCGTGCCTACCCAATTCTCTAGAAATATTATTTAAGGAATATATAATCTATGTCTGGCGTAGTATACGTAGTATTGCGTAGAGCGATCCAGTATCGATATCACATGCTAGGCATAAGGCTGGAATTGTGTCTGCCCCGTACGAAGCATATATCAGATATCTGGTAACTAGTTGCTATAATCAGATAATCATGACCTAGTCATATTATCCCGATGACTGCAGTACATAAGAGTACTAGTTCCGTATCCTGCGTGATCATCATCTTCATTTGACTGAAGTGATACTTCCATCTTGACATCACATCCAATACACTATGGTTCTCAGTATACCCAGAAGAGGTGTACACAGAACCTGTTAAAGCCCCGGACGACCAAAACCAAAGTATACTGATTTTCTTAAATATTAGGTATGCAAGTCTCAGGTTAAGACTAAATACACCTACCCTTATTCGGATTCCCATAGACACGTAGTCATACTACCAATGAGATTCCAATGGGTCTATCCAGAGCGAAGCTATTTTCGTACCATCGGTAAACAGAACCTCCTATTACACTTGCATGAGTATCCAATACCCAAATATATGAGAACTATGCCGTTACGCTTCCATAACGCGCACAAGTGTAACACTAGTCTATTCCGTATTATCGATGTCTAGTCTCGATAATACTACGACTAGGGATATTTGATGATTAAATCTTTAGTGGATTGATACTGTCTCATATCTTATTAATCCGGAACTAATCATAAGGACTTTTATCATTTATATATTCAAGTAATCTAATTACAAAATGATAAAACGACAATTTCCTTTGTCATATAGTTAATTTTTACAAAAACCACAATGTCTTTTACAAATAGTGATGATATGGGTCATAATTGTCAAACAATCTCCCACTTGGCCTATAGCCAATAACTCAAGTATCTAACACCTGAACTATGTACATGTCGCTCAAACTTTTGCTGAGGAATAGCATTCGTCAGCGGATCTGCAATGTTGTCATCTGATGTGACCTCCTCGATTTTCACATCGTCACGATGTATGATCTCACGAATCAGATGGAAACGTCGAAGTACATGCTTAGATCGTTGATGAGACCGCGATTCCTTAGCCTGCACTATAGCCCCGTTATTGTCACAATGTAAAGGAACGGGCTCAGCTGCTAACAGAACTACTCCTAATCTAATTAGGAATTTATGGATCCAAACTTCCTCTTTTACTGCCTCAGCTGCAACAATGTATTCCACTTCTATTGTTGAATCAGCAACAATCTCTTGCTTGGAAGATTTCTAGCTCACTACTCCGTTGTTCAAACAAAATATGTACCCAGATTGCGACTTATAGTCGTCTTTATCAGTTTGGAAACTTGCATCAGAAAACCCAGTTACCTAAAGTTCTCCATCCCCATAGATTAAGAAAGCATCCTTAGTTCGTCTAAGATACTTAAGGATGTTCTTAACTGTAACCCATTGACCATCACCTGGATCGGCCTGATAGCGACTACACATGCTCAAAGCATACGAGACATCAGGTTGCGTACATATCATGGCATACATGATTGATCTGACTGCAGAAGCGAACAGGATCTGACTCATGTTGTCTCTCTCATCTTGAGTTTTAGGACACATGTCCTTAGATAGAGAGACGTCATGTGACACTGGCAACAGTCCCCTCTTAGACTGATCCATGTTGAATCTCTTCAACACTTTATCAATGTACGTGCTCTAGGAGAGTCCAAGCATCTTTCTAGATCTATCCCGGTAGATCTTTATTCCCAGAATAAAGGATGCTTCTCCCAGATCTTTCACGGAGAATTTTAATGAAAGCCAACCTTTCACCGATTGTAGCATGGGAATGTCATTGCCTATAAGCAATACATCATCAACATAAAGGACAATGAATGTCAGTGCACTCCCACTAACCTTCTTATATACACAAGGATCATCCTCGTTTTGAACGAAATCATATTATTTTATGATCTCATCAAAACGTTGGTTCCAAGAACGCGATGCTTGCTTCAATCCATAAATGGATCGATTTAACTTAAAAACCTTGTTTGCATATTTTGGTACGAAAAATCCATCAGGTTGTTGCATATAAACATCCTCCAAAAAGTTTCCGTTAAGGAAAGCGGTTTTGACGTCCATCTGCCATATTTCATAATCGAAGTATGCAGCAATAGCAAGCATTATCCGAATGGATTTAATCATGGCAACAGGTGAAAAAGTTTCATCGTAATCGACACCATGTCTTTGATGACACCCTTTCGCTACAAGCCTAGCTTTGTACGTTTGTATGTTGCCATCAATATCCGTCTTCTTCTTGAAGACCCATTTGCAACCAATAGGCTTTACGCCTTCTGGTGCATCAACCAGTGTCCAAACTTGGTTGGTATACATGGAATCTATTTCGGATTTCATGGCATCTTTCCATAAAGTGGAGTCGATATCTTATATCGCTTCCTCATACGTAGCCGTCTCATTATCCTCAATAAGATTAATATCTACGTGAGGTGAGATCAAAACCCATACCTCTCAGGTTGTTTTTTGACTCTCTCCGACCTACGCGGTTATTGTGTATTAGAAGATCGTGGTACAATCTCATCCCTGATGAATTGTTCGTGTTCCGTTAAGGAATCAGTGCCATGAACAGTATCACTCCGATTTTCATCGAGTTCTACTTTCCTCCCACTTACCACTGCATTTAGGAATTCCTTTTCGAGGAAAACCGCATGTAGAGCAACAAATACCTTGTTCTTTTGTGGGTGGTAGAAGTAATATCCTTTGGTTTCCCTAGGATAACCTACAAATAGGCACTTATCCGATTTGGGTTCTAGTTTGGTACCATCCAAACGTTTAACGTATGCCCAGCATCCCCAAATCTTCAGGAATGGGAAACCCGGTTTCTTTCCTGTCCATATTTCATATGGAGTCTGTTAAACAGAATTTGACGGAACCTTATTCAAAATAAGTATTGCACTGTTCAATGCATATCCCCAGAAGGAAATTGGTAGCTCTGTGTGACTCATCATAGACCTTACCATGTCCAACAAAGTTCGGTTTCTCCGTTCGGACACACCGTTTAATTGAGGTGTTCCGGGAGGAGTCCACTGTGAAAGAATACCATACTATTTCAAGTAATCGAGAAACTCATTACTTAAGTATTCTCCACCACGGTCCGACCGTAATGTTTTAATACTTTTGCCGGTCTGTTTTTCTACTTCGTGTCGAAACTCTTTGAATTTCTCAAAAGTTTCTGATTTGTGTCTCATAAGATACACATAACCATAACGCGATGCATCATCCGTAAAGGTTACGAAGTATTCATATCAACCTCTAGCCTGGCTAGACATGGGCCCACACACGTCACTATAAACGAGGACTAATAGTTCGGTGGCACGTGCACCTTTACCGCTAAAAGGTGTTTTAGGATTTTTTCCTAATAAACAAGATTCGCAGACGTCATATGAATTTGGATCAAAACCGTCCAAGTATCCACTCTTCGAAAGTGTGGATATACGAGTCTTGTTAATGTGTCCCAGACGACAATGCCACATATAAGTTTCATCTTTGTTACTTAATTTAAGCATTTTGTTTGTCATGTTATATGTTTGAGATTGATTTATATTCAAAATATAAAGACCATTATTAACATCAGCACTGCATATCTCAATATCATTTTTATAAACAAAACACCCGATGTTTCTGAATACAAAAGTATACCCACATTGGGTTAAACAAGATACAAATATAATGTTTCTAGTCAAAGTATGTACATAATAGCAGTTTGATAAATTAAGTACATGCCCCGAGGGCAGTTCCAAAATATAGGTCCCAACAGCCAAAACGGCGACTCTAGTCCCATTTCCAACTCGGAGGTCGATCTCTCTTGAAGCCAGTCTCCTGCTAATCTGCAGAACCTACACATCAGTACATATATAAGTACCACAACCAGAATCAAAAATCCAATTTTAAAACTAAAAGTAGACATGTTTATTTCAATAACAAACATACCTGAAGCCGGAGCCTTGCCCGCCTTCACTTCCTTCATGTGCGCCTTGTACTCCCGGCAGTCAAGCTTCCAGTGACCCCATTTGCCACACTGTAGGCAGACATCTTGGGATTTGTCCTTTGTCTTCCCAGAACACTTTGATGATTTGGCCTTGCCCTTTTTCTTCTTCCTCTTCTTCACACCCCCAGTAGCCTTTGGCCAAGCCTTGGCAGACTGAGATGTCGAAGCGAAGTGCGCCTCGCATTTTTTGCCCTTTCAAAAGTTCATTTTCTGCTTCTCGCAGCATTGCCATCAACTCTCCAAGAGTATGATCTTGGTTCATCATATTGTAGTTCATGATGAACCCGCTTCAGCTGTCAGGAAGAGACTGTAAGATCAAATCTATGGAAGTCTCAGCCTCGAAGACTATGCCTAGCTATCCCATCTGTTCGATGTCAGCAATCATCTGCGACATATGGTGCTCGATAGATGTACCCTTTGACATTCGAGAGCGAAAGAGCTTCTTCTGCAATTCATACCTATGCGATCTAAGGTTAGATCAGTGAAGGTTCTTCAATTTCAACATCATACTATAGGGATCCAATCCCATGTTCTGGCGACGAAATTGTGGGGTCATTGCAGTGAGCATGACAGATTGAGCAGTTGAGTTGTCATCGCTATGAGTCTCCCAAAGCTCAAGCTCAAGCAGCTGCTCAATTTCGGGCTTTGGCCCGAGAGGTCTCTCTATTGTATAGAGCATCTTCTCAGCCCCCAGGACAATCCTGAGGTTCATATCCCAGTCAGGAAAATTCGCACCATTAAAGACATTTTCGCCCATGATAATGTCCCTAACGTTGATCTTTCCGGCCATCTTAATTGCAATAGTCTAACTATTCAATTAACGGTTTTGGGTACAGTCCAACTGTTACAATAAAAATAATAAAATATTAGTCCAACTAATAAATATATATAAAATGACGAAAATAATTTGAAAGCGTGTATTTGGCAAGTATTTGAACGAAATTGCAAATTCAATACTGGCCTCCCATTAATTTTCAGCGAGCCTCTAACTCTCTGTTGAGTACTCAGGAAACCTAGTTTCCTAGTGGGCTAGGATCCCGTTAAATAACACACAACCTTGACTTTGGCCAACAAGCTGTATGATATTTAACTAGGTAGATCTCTAAGATTAATTGGATCTCATCCAATTCCTAGATCCGGTAGGTGGACCTCCAAGTCCGAAACATATATATAATATATATATGCCAATATATCCAATATATTTCCTAAGCTTTTCCTCTGAATCAACTAAGCCTTGGCTTGGCTCAACAAGCTTAATGATTCCAGTTAAGCGGGACCCATTGACAGTGGGAAAGCTTCGTAATCCATGTCGATGAACAAGAAGTGACCTTGACTTTGGCCAACAAGTCACAACTTGCCCAAGACATGCGATATGGAACAAAGCTTTCGTGGTTCAAAACATCCGCGATGGACATTGATCTTGACTTTGGCCAACAAACCAATGCCAATCTTGGATCTTGAGAGAGAACCACTCAATGGAAGGAATTGATTGAGGGTTTTTTGTAGGGGTTTTTAGGGGCTAAATCGGTAACGCAGCGGAAGCGGCGGAAGATCGTATCTTCCGATTTCAAAACTTTTTCTCGGATTAATTAAATAAACATATTATTTAATTATCCAATAATCAAATTATGAAATAAAATTCAAATGAATCATATTCAAGTGAATTTACCGAAATGCCCTTACATTGATATTTTGTCCATTTTAGTCCGAAATTGATCTAATCAATTTTGAATGATTCTAAATCATTTCTAAGATGAACTTAGCATGTTCAAAACATCAAAACACCAAAAGCAACCAAATCCCCAAATTTCCAACTCTTGGCCGAATGCACCACCTTGGTGCCAAATTGTGCACTTTGTCATTTCATGCATCAAAACACATCAAGATGTAATCCAATGAACATGAAACTTTATATGCATCATATACACATCCAAATGCACAACATATATGAAAATCCCCAAATTTGGAATTGGTCATGAACCCTAATTTTTCAATTTCTTCAAATTGGACAAATTAGACCAAATTGGTTAAATCAATTACTTTAATCATGTTTCTTCCATCCAATCAAAGTCTCAACACAATGAAACAACTCAAGATCAAATCTAGGTCATCTAAGAGTGGGTCAACAACTCTAGATTAGCAACATGGTTCCAAAACCTTAAAAGAAAGCTTATAACTACAATAGTCACAACCTTCCTCCATTATACATGCTCAACACTTCCATCAAAACTTCCATCAACAAAAACACAAGGAATAAAGAAAGAAATAACCTAAGAACATCATATGTTAAAGCCTAGATCCTAAGGAACATTTTCCTTTCTAATAGCAAGTTGGAAAAACTCACTAAAATCCAAGCTTTCTTTGATTTCTTCTTTCTTTCTCACAAGCTTTCTTTGCTTCCATTAATGGAGTTTTCTTTGAAATGTATTAGGTTAACTTCCAAATGAAATGAAAAACAATATATACTTGCATTAGAAAGGCCTTGGCCGAATTTGACAAAGGTTTATACAAGAAATATTAATTTCAACTTCATTTGAATTTCATTTGATCAACTTATCTTATCAACTTAATAAATATCTAAAACACCTTTATTGATATTTATTTAAGTCAACAAAAGCAACCAAGAAAAATATAACTCTTATATTTAAGTGTTATGGCCGAAATTAATAGAAAATAAAGGAAAAAGATATTTTATTTTTCAAACAATTTTGAACAAATATCTTAAGAAGTCAAAATCAATTTGACAACCTTTTCCTTTAATGTATAAGTCAACAATTGCAACTTATAATCATTTCCTAACTTATCATTTGGTGATATATTTATATTTTAATTATATTAATCATTTAACAATTAAATAATTAATTAAATATAAATATATCAAATATATGTATTATATTTACTTTAAATATCTCAAATACATATATTAATGATATATGTCAAATACCTTTATTTGACTATTATTAATGTGTATTTAATAATATCATATATTAAATACAAATACACATTAATTAGGAAATGACGGTTCGGCCCGTTCGCATGTATTTTTCGTTTAACGATTAAACGATTTATAAATAATCATCATTATTCATAAATGTTGCTCTAGTGCTCTACGAGTATGTTTCATTATTGAGACTCTCTAGATTCAGGTATATCCGTCACGAAATCCAATTTCGTGTCCATAATCTATCCACCCGTAGATTATGACGATCACGGATAAACTAGCTGAATCATACAGGTCGAGGTCATTGCATACGTATAATCCCTCCGTCACAGGTATCCGGATAATCCCAGAGATATAGATGTAAACGTCAAATCTCTATAGGTATTATCTCGTCGACGTATCTATTAGCAATCTCTAAATAACATTCGGAACTTACTTCCGATGTATACTGTGGCCACAGATTTAACAGACTGCTAATAATATATGGACTACCTATGCTCTGTACACAGAACTGACGGATCCTATCTTGACACACACAGGATATCATGAGGATCGATCCACACCCAACGAACAGGCGGAGGTCTGATCTAAATAGATCGGTGACGTGACTGCCATCTAAGTGTGGAGGATGTCTCATACATCCACAGTGGTATCTCAAGTCGAAGGACCACTATGCTACTCAACCCGAGAAGATTCTTATTGACGTTGGCGTACCATCCATTAAGAATCTTCGGTGAGCCTTCAGTGTTTATCCACTATAAACACCTACACGTCTATATGAGTCTCCCTAGACTCATGGTTCATTAGGATAAACCATCGGACCAAGTCTCGATATACGACATGTACTGGTCTCAACGGATTTGACTAACCGACCCGTGTTAGCAAATCTTGACCAGGAACTATGTTTGATAATAATCATATAGCAGTGACACTTCCCAATGTCAATTACAAACTAACTTTGTAACTGTGTACTGCATTATATATTATCGGGCCTTTGTCTAATATATACATATCACTAAACCACATTTAGTTTCAATCTAATCGTAATCAGATCGAATACGTATATAAGAACAAGAGGTGCAACCATAAATAAGTAATATTATGGAATAAGGGGATGTTCGTATTCATGAATCAGACATAAATACGGTCCGGATTGGCGCTCTGAGCACCAACCCCAACATTTTTCGCGTAAATTGGCAACCAATTTATTATGTTTGATTAGGTTTCATCATACACCCTTAAGCATGCATTCTAAAAGCATAATAAAGCACGAAATAAATAATAATGATATGCGGATGGATATTCAACAAATTGTTCATAGAACAAATCTCTCCATTTCCTCTCCCCGGCTAGCACTATTCTAACTTCTACCCAATTACATAATACAGTAAAGAAACTTCATTTACATTGAGGGGAATTGGTGAGAAGAGAAGTACAAAGAGTCAAGAGATAAAAGGCTGGACACGCAGGTCCAATTTAATAAATTCTAAATTTATTACAACAATTTCCATACTTGCCCTCACCCTTCTAGTATCCATCCAATATACAGTATTCATACAATACATCCATGTATTAACACAAAGCATGTTATTCAATCAATCTAATCCAATTAATTAATCTTTGAATTAATGATCATCCAATGTTCAAACAACGATTTGATTTGCGCGAGTCCAACTCGTTTAAGAAGAAGTACTCAAAGTGCGTATTCTTGAATTATATCCAACTATAATTTTAAATCCGATTTAATTTGTATCCCCCAAATTAAATAATTACACTTATATTTGTGCCTTTTAGACTTAGATTCTAAATCCAATCTAAATGGGTCTCAAAGGCCCAATTAACATCCAATGTTAATTTAATTAAAGTCCAATGGGCTTTGAATTAATTCTTAAAGCATGGACTTTGGCAACCAAAGCCCAATAAGGAATCACCATTTGCCATAAAATTAATTTTGGCCCATTAGGCCTAATTAAATAGTTAAAGGCCCAATTATTATACTTGGACTTTATGAAATGGTTTTAGGCCCAATTTGGATCCAATCCAATTGTCCTAAACCAAGTTGGCCCAACCAAGCCCATTAAGCCCAAATACAACAATATTAGCCCAATTTAAAATTAAAGGCTTATTTTAATTAATAAAAAATTCCAAATTTCACATTAATTTTAATTAAAGTGTATTAGCCACAATTAATTTGTTAAATTAATATTTCCAAAACACCAATTTATCTAATTAATCATGCTTTAACATATTCAATTCATGTCCAACACAATTGAAGCAAAATCAATCATATCATGCTTCCTAGTGTTGTTGAAGAGCTCCAAGCTTCTCCTAGTGTTCTAAACTCTTGTGATTAGTTTCCCTAACACCTTGGTTGACTCCTTGAATGTGCTAGCGAGAAGAAATTTTGAAGCAAAATTTCTAAGGGAGAGAGAAGCATTCACGGCAATGAGGGAGAGAGAGAGCTATTTCAATTTTTGTTGTGTTTTGATTTTCTAAAAATCAATTACCAAATAACAAAATCAAATCTTGGTATATGTCATTCAAATGACAAAAGTGTGTTTTACAAGTTACCAAAATCACCACCAACTTCTATCAACCAAAAGTAAATAAAGTTGACTAGTGATGTGAGTTGGTGGGCCCCACTTTAAAATTCAAAATTCGAGTGGGCCCGCTTAACACACTTCGGGCTCGGGTTCGTTTAATTCCGAATTAACGAATTTTTCGTTGCGACATAATTAAATCTAATTTAATTAAATAATTATGCCTAGCAAAATTATTATTAAAGTCGCTTATGAATTAATTCTAAATTAATTCGTTTTCCCGAATTAAAATCCAATTTTAATTCCGCATTGAAATCTAATTTCAATAATTATATCGAATATATTTTTTAATCGATTAATTCCAAATTAATCGTTCTCTCTCTTCTAATCGAATTTTATCCCAGATAACTTCTTGCCGTAATTAATCCTAGATTAATTTTCTTTCTCTTATAACTAATCACAGATTAATTCTTTTTGAGTCAAACGTCATTGGTGAATCTTTGGGAAGCGACCCATGAGATTGACCGGCGTAAACACACACGTATAATGCAAGCGCACGTATCGTTCAAGTAGTATAAAAATATCGATCCCACGATGACTTAATTCATACTGTTGTTATTAATTATTGATACTATTTATTTACAGGTATCTAATTATAGGGAGAAGGGAATTGATTGCTTTTAATTGGTTGAATGTGGATTCAACCAATTACCTGGATTCATTAAGATCAAGTTCCAATTATGGCTACCCCCGCCCGACAGGTATATGTCTATCCTGTAAAGAAATCTATTAAAGGGTTATCTATCCTTAAGGAAGATCGTGGGCTATTGAATCTAAGGCTGAAACCTAAAATCCATATGTCTAGTTCATTTAAAGTTTACCACATCAATCTTATTGGTGATGAGACAACAAGAAGCATTAAGTTTAAGACTCAATAAACAAACTAAAGAATTACCCAATAAATAATTAAATCAATTATTAAGCCTAGTAATATTGTGTTTCATCACTTCCCTAGAATAAAAATAAAATATTGGGGTTAGAAGATCCACATTAATATTTCTTATCTAGGAATCTCACTTATTATAATATATAAATTATTTTATGTTATGCTTTCTCAGGAATTAATAATGTTAAACATTTAAAACCTGCCATATTGGCTGTAATCCATTTAGTCCAACTACACCAGCCATATAGGCGGTAGTTATCTGTCACATAAAGACCAGCCATATAGGCGTTGAAGTAATTTATATTTAGACCGACCATATAGGCGGTAATAAAGTCTGCCATTAATTAATCCGGTTAAATTATAATTTATAAATTATAATTAAGTGAGATTTACCTAGATAAATATATTAAAGGTTTCACCTTTTACCCCAACGGAAATTTAACTACAAAACATAAAGTAAATAAATAAAATGTTGTAATAAAAACTAAAAATAAAATACATAATTTTAATATTACAATAATTTACAAAACTAGATGCTTCATAAGAAATCAGGGAAAAAATCCCAAGGAAAGCACACCAAATGAAATGAAACTGAGCTCAATTTACAGGCAAAAGTTGGGACTGGCGTCGCGACGCTAAAAGCCTTGGCGTCGTGACGCCAAGGCACATTTTTGGTCGACGCGTTTTGACCACTCGCATTTTGTTGGTGCAATCTGGTGATAACACATGTCACGCGGAGAGACGGTGCAATAAGAAGGCGACACGTGGCACACGACAAGGATCGGTCCAATGAGAGCTTGACATGCGGCAGAATGTGATTCGCCGATAATTCGGTCCAATGAGAAGGTGACATGTGTCACGCGGAATGTCGTCACCATAGGTTTGTGACACGTGGCCCTCCGGCGTATTTTAGCAGATCTTCTGTGATGATGACACGTGGCAGGCGCACGTTAGCAAATCAAACTTTTCAGATTATGACACGTGTCCCCCGACGCACGTTAGCAGGCTTGCGGTGCATGTTAGGCGTCGCGACGCGGCCAAATTACAAAAATGCCCTTTTTCATCATTTTCACTGTTTTGACCCCAAATTTCTTCCAATGCTTCCAAAACATTATTTATCTGCAAAATAACAATAAAACACATCAAAACGTTCACAAAACCCGAGAAACTATACAAAATATTAAGTCAAATGAGTGGGAAATAGTGATATAAATACCACTCATCACACCCCCAAACCTAACATTTTGTTAGTCCTCGAGCAAAACACAAAATAAAATAACATAAAAATAAAATTAACTAAGCCATTTTCGTAGGGATCACGGTTGCATTTAGCGTATGCAACAAGCCTTTAAACCCCTAGGTGTCCCTAGTGGACGAGTTGTAGTCTCGTGAGGGTTTACAACAATGATACCCACAAACATTTTACAAAAGTAAAAAGAAAGTAAAACTAATGCACACAAAAGCAAAAAGACAATAAAGAAGTTAGTGACTAATCCGGTGAAATTTCTACTCCAAGTTACCAGTTGTTTTGTTTCTTTCTAAATTACTGAATAAGTAAATTCTCCGATTATTTTTACCATTTTCCATATACACAGCCAACAAAATATTAAACAACTCATTTTTGCCCACAACAGTCATAAGTGCAGTTGAGAAGAGAGTAATATTTTTGTCCTAAAGTTTTATCAGAATTCACACCTTTTGTAGCAATGGAATGATTTTTCTGATTTTTCTGATTTTTTCTTTGATTTTTGATTTTTTTTATTTATATACAATATCTTCCATCTATGTAGCGAGTGTTGGGTCGGTGGCTCCCAAACCAGTTGGCTTTAGGGCACCAGGTGTTAAGACACCCCTATGGACTTAATTACTCAGAATTCAGATATATATATTTTTGTAGCATCTTTGATCCATGTAGTGAGCTTTGGGCCAGTGACTCCCAAACCGGTTGGCTTTAGGGCACTAGGTGTTAAAACACCCTTATAGACTTAATAACTCGGACCTCAGACGTTGTTCTTTTTTTTTTTTTTTACTCCATTGCTTTTTGAGATGCTTCCTCCAATTAAACTAGAGCACTGAATATTAGAAACTTGTCAGTTATAACTCATGTCCGTATGTTACCATGCATGTTGATAATACCTGCCAACTGAGCATATGAAGATCCATTTTAGTCAGTATTATGGAGAATTCACAAATTAAATAATTTAAAAAGAAATAAACAAAAATTAACTTGTTTCGAAAATGGGTTGAAATACGTATCAGGAGTGGGAACTCATATCTCTTACCAATTAACCTTTTTAGTCAAAACAAAAACGCAAAATATTTTTGTAATTTTTGAAAAATTTTCATTTTTTTTTGTATTTTTCGAAAAATTTTGGAATAAAAACAAGATACTTATTAACTAATTCCCTCCCCCAAACCTAAATGAGACATTATCCCCAATGACTTAAACAGTAGAAAAAGAGTTTAGAAGATAATACCTAGTTAGCTGAAATTTTACAGGAAAAATTACCGATTAAGATTTATGTCCAATTTTTGCTTTTTACCACGGTGGCTATCTGACCATTTTTCAGTAAAAATTTCGACAGAATCTCCTCTAAAAACTCAAGATTTTCCAAATTCACAAAAAAGCCGATTTTCGCCCCCAAATCTACGAAATTCAAACAATTTTTGTTTATCTTTTCCACACTTCCAAATATCCAAATTCACCACACAAATCAACAACAAATTTCACAAATTTTTGGTCTTCCCCTTCATTGTCAATGGTTTCAAATCCAATAGCATCCAATTTTTAACAAAATTAACCACACAAAATATCCATAAATTCCCACAATTTTCGGTTATCCTCCTTATAAATTCAGAAATTCAAGAGATAATGAAGAGTTCAAGAACGATTTTACCAGACCGAAAATGGTGATCTCTTTGCTAGAAGAACCGGATCTAACGTTGATGGGTCTCGGTCGTGGCTTATGTGCTTGGCAGTGGACCGAATGATGAAAGTCTCGGCCGTCGGTGGCTGAGCTCGGCCGGTGGGTGTCTTGGTCGTGTGTGATGGTCTCAACCGTGAGAGATGGTCTCGGTGAAGGTCTTGGCTATTGGTGGGAGAAATCAGTGGGTCTCGGCTATGGGTGGGTCGGTGAAAGCTCATCGGTGGTTGGTTTTGGTTGTGGTAGTGGTTCATCCATGGGTGGATGATTGGCTTATTTGTGAGATTTGATAAGTTTAGACGGTTTTGGTTGATGATTTGGTGATTGGATGGTTGGATTTTAGTGGAAGAATGAGAGGAAATGGCGAAATGGTGAAGGAGGAGAGTGAGATCTGTGCGTGGTGGCTGCTGGTTTTGGACCTGTTACCGAACGCGCGTCGCCACGCCAAATTTTGTCTTGCGTCGCGACGCTCTATTTTTTAGGGTTAGGGTTTTCTGTTTGAGGCTATGGTGTCGCGACGTGCAGGGTTTTCACGTCGCGATGCAGGTTTTTTGTTTTTTGTTTTTTTTTGGCGAAACCAAGTCTTTTGACGGATAAATCCACTGGGACGCGTCTCAAGAGCTGACTCCTTACTCGGCCGTCTCTACTGGATTGACTTTATGTCTTCGTGATTTTGTCAAATTTTTATTTTGTGATAATCCCGTTTGCACTGGCTTGCTTTGTCCTGAAAAATTCCTTTTTTATTTTTTCTTGCAAAAATAACACAAAATTAAAAATAATTCTACAACATGTATACAAAAAAAAAATTAAAATAGAAATTAAAATAAATTGCATGGGTTGCCTCCCTGCTAGCGCTAAATTTTTCGTCTTCAGCTAGACGTGATTGAAATCTATCTATCAAGGAGGTTTCAGCGTCGTTTTGGATGTCAGATTAAAGACAATCCCATGAGCGTCGCTTTTGAAGGGTCTCTTCCAACGATAAGGTAGCAAAAGGAATTTTGTCTCATTCAGTGCTTATGCCACCTTTTTAACCTTTATTGCTCCAGTGGTTCCTGAAAAGAAAGAAAGAAAATCAGGAGGTCTCGTATGGTGCTTGACCTTGAATGGAAGTTCCATTATATCAAGCTTCTGGGTGATATCTCTAAATTGTACTCCTTAAAACAGTGATGTTTCGCCTGAATGCTCTGGATCTTCAATTTGGTCTGACAATTGCTCCTCCATTTGCTCTGTTTCTTGCTCCACCTTTTCTTCACATATGTATTTTAGGATTTCCTCGTTCAGTTCTTCATCTGTCATCTGTGAAATGCATGCTCCATAAGTGTCACCCTGAGGATGTAAAGAAATGTCAGATTTTAGGTCTTCATCCTCTTATCTGAGTGAAATGATTGGCTCAGGTAGATCTTCTTCAAACATCAATGCAATGGACGCTCCAAGATCTTCATTTTGAGGATACAGAGTTCCATCCTCAATTGTTGTTGGTGTAGTTGGTACAAACAACTCAGCTTCTTCATCAGAGTCGGAATCTGAATAATAAAAGTCAAATCGATCCCACAAGGACTTAATTCTTACTGTTGTTATTAATTATTGATACTATTTATTTACATGTATCTAATTATAGGGAGAAGGGAATTGATTGCTTTTGGTTGGTTGAATGTGGATTTGCTAATTAAAATAAAAATGTACTCAAAAGAAAATACTAAGGAAAATAAAAGAAAAGACTCAAAGATCTAGGGTCGTGACTCCACATAATATTATTCTAAAGATGAATTGATTCTCTTACATATGTGTAATAAATCAGTTTGCTAACCTGGAACACGAAAATATGCAAAAGCCTATGTCGATGGTCAGACGAAAATAACCAGTATAATCCAATTGAACCATATGTCTATGTCAACCAAATTACCTGGATTCATTAAGATCAAGTTCCAATTATGGCTACCCCCGCCCGACAGGTATATGTCTATCCTGTAAAGAAATCTATTAAAGGGTTATCTATCCTCAAGGAAGATCGTGGGCTATTGAATCTAAGGTTGAAACCTAAAATCCCTATGTCTAGTTCATCTTAAGTTTACCACATCAATCTTATTAGTGATCAGACAATAAGAAGCATTAAGCTTAAGACTCAATAAACAAACTAAAGAATTACCCAATAAATAATTAAATCAATTATTAAGCCTAGTAATATTGTGTTTCATCACTTTCCTAGAATAAAAATAAAATGTTGGGGTTAAAGGATCCACATTTAATATTTCTTATCTAGGAATCTCACTTATTATAATATATAAATTATTTTATGTTATGCTTTCTCAGGAATTAATAATGTTAAACATTTAAAACCTGCCATATAGGCGGTAATCCATTTAGTCAAACTACACCAGCCATATAGGCGGTAGTTATCTGTCACATAAAGACCAGTCATATAGGAGGTAAAGTAATTTATATTTAGACCGACCATATAGGCGGTAATAAAGTCTGCCATTAATTAATCCGGTTAAATTATAATTTATAAATTATAATTAAATGAGATTTACCTAGATAATTATATTAAAGGTTTCACCTTTTACCCCAGCGGAAATTTAACTATAAAACATAAAGTAAATAAATAAAATGTTGTAATAAAAAGTAAAAATAAAAATACATAATTTTAATATTACAATAATTTACAAAACTAGATGCTTCCTATGAAATCACGGAAAAAATCCCAAGGAAAGCACACCAAATGAAATGAAACTGAGCTTAATTTATAGGCAAAAGTTGGGGCTGGCGTCGCGACACTACAAGCCTTGGCGTCACGACGCCAAGGCGCGTTTTTGGTCTACGCGGTTTGACCACGCGTATTTCGTCGGTGCAATCTGGTGATGACACGTGTCACGCGGCGAGATGATGCAATGAGAAGGTGACACGTGGCACACGGTAAGTATCGGTCCAATGAGAAGGTGACACGTGTCACGCGGAATGTCGGCACCATAGGTTTGTGACACGTGGCCCTCCGGCGTATTTTAGCAGATCTTCTATGATGATGACACGTGGCAGGCGAACGTTAGCAAATCAAACTTTTCAGATTCTGACACGTGTCCCCCGGCGGACGTTAGTAGGCTTGCGGCGCATGTTAGGCGTCACGACGCGGCCAAATTACAAAAATGCCCTTTTTCATCATTTTTCACTGTTTTGACCCCAAATCGCTTCCAATGCTTCCCAAACTTTATTTATCTGCAAAATAATAATAAAACACATCAAAATGTTCACAAAACCCGAGAAACTATACAAAATATTAAGTCAAATGAGTGGGCAATAGTGATATAAATACCACTCATCAGAGATTCCTGGATATGTTGGCAGTAAATCCGGTTGTCGGACTATCCGAATACGTGCGTACCCCGTACCACGTTCTTACTGATTTACAAGACATGGTTGGCTTCTAGCAAAGCATCGTGCCTACCCAATTCTCCAGAAATATTCTTTTAAGGAATACATGATCTATACCAGGCGTAGTATTCTTAGTATTGCGTATTACGATCCAGTATCAGATGTCACATGCTAGGCCTCGACTGGAATTGTGTATGCCCCGTACGAAGCATATATCGGATCACTAGCAACTAGTCTCTTTAATCGGATAATCATGACCTTGTCATATTATCCCGATAGTTGCAACATATTAGAGTACCAGTTCCGTATCCCTATGTGATCATCATCTCCATATGACTGAAGTGACACTTCCATCTTGACATCACACCCAATACACTATGATTTTCAATAAACCTAGAAGAGGCGTACACATAACCTGTTAAAGCCCCGGACGACCAAAACCAAAGTGTATTGATTGTCGTAAGTATTAGCGATGCAAGTCTCAGGTTAAGACCAAATACACCTACCCTGATTCGGATTCCCATAGACACATAGTCATACTACCAATGGGATTCCAATGGGTCTATACAGAGCGAAGCTGTTTCCGTACCATCGGTAAACAGAACCTTCTATTACACTTGCATGAGTATCCAATACCCAAATATATGAGAACTCTGCCGTTACGCTTCCATAACGCGCACAAGTGTAACAAGTCTATTCCGTATTATCTATGTCCAGTCTCGATAATACTACGACTAGGGATATTTAATGATTAAATCTTTAGTGGATTGATATTGTCTCATATCTTATTAATCCGGAACTAATCATAAGGACTTTTATCATTTATATATTCAAGTAATCTAATTACAAAATGATAAAATGGCAATTTCCTTTGTCACATAGTTAATTTATACAAAAACCACAATTTTTTTTACAAATAGTGATGCTATGGGTCATAATTGTCCAACATACATGTTACTAGTTCTATCAAACACACACATACACTCAGACATACATATAATCATCATGCAACCGACAACGAAACATATATATCAGTCAATATATCAAAGGACACATAACCCAAACAACACTAATTTATCAATCAATTAAACATACACACATGCACACATATCACGTAATACAAACTCATAACACGAATTCTCATAGACATGCACATACATGAAAAACCCTCTGACTCATCATCAAAATACTCATACATATACGTATAAACGTAAAACATACAAATATAAACATTACTACGAATTTAGATACCATACTTTATAACAGTCCTCAAATCTTTCACTTATCAATCAAACATACTCAGTTTCAGAATTTCTATCTGGAATCATTTGATACAGAACTTATCAATTAAACATATCCATTCATATACACATCCTCTCAATCATGTACCTTTACCACTCAAGAAGAGCTTAGCTTATACCCATTTCTTATCATACTTAACCAACCCCAACCTCTTTACGGATAAATTGCTTGTATGAGTCAATAAAAAACTTATTCAAATAGCGTACACATACACATGCTAATACGAATTCAAAAATCATAACTTATTTCATTTACCGATCATGTATTCTCAAATTATACATATCTTATCATCACATACATATAAAATAGATATACTTATAAATATGCTTATACATATACATACAATTACATGTTCAGGCACTTACGTTCATAAACACATATATATAGACATTAAACTCATTGAATATCTCACTGCATATCATAGCAATAATAAAAATTCATACATGTGGTGGTCGATTAACTTAACTATACATAGTCCTGAACTTCATTCTCAAAACCACCTCTTAACAATCCTCGTTTTATCCTAAACATTTCAATCATCTCTATATATACTTAAAACATGAAATCAATAATTCAATTACTCATCGCATTGGTTACTTACTTGGCTTCGCGACCACTGATGGTTTTAATCAAATCTTGTAACACCCCGGTAATCCCGACGACTACTAAGTTATGGATGGCGTAATACATGATGTAAATAATGTTCAAGTATATACGTGCTCATGAAATGACTTTTGAGACACTCGGCAAATTCCTTGCAGTTCCGATGCAGAATTTAGCTTACGTTTTAATCCGAACATCTCTTAGTATTTAGGGCATAACGTTTTCATACAATCTTCAATTTTTATCAATTTTATATCATCGGAAAGATAAGACCGAGATCTATAACTTTTGTGTTGGACATTTTTCTAAATTCAAATCGAAAACATGTCTTAAATGCAAATTAAAAATTTGTATGAATAGTGCCCGATGACCTATCTAGAAAATTCTCAAAACTTCTGATTTTTTTCCATTAAATAATTAGCCCTTAGTATAAATATGGACACTATTCATTCATCTCCAAAAATAGGAAAGAAGAAGAAGAAAACGTGAAAGAGGGAGGAAGAAGGAGAAAGAAGGAAACCATTTTCTCACCAAAGATAATGAGGAAGCAAATGCAAATCAACACATAACAAGTTAAGAAAATGAATGGAAGCTTTGAAGACTTATTTGGTGAAGGAAATCAAGTAGAATAAGGTAAGAAAGACTTGACCCAAATTTGAAATATTAATATATTGATGATTTGAAGACAAATGAGTGTTGTTGAGTTGTGAGTGATGTTGTTTATATGGTTATGGTGCCAGGAAATTAGGATTTTGAGAAATCCTCAAAGTAGGAAACCCTAAAGAATGAGCTAAATTGAGGTTATTGGAATTTGATGTTGTGATAATAATAGAAGGATAGAATTATGATAATTTGAATATGGGTAGTTGATCTAACTTGTATGAAGATGAGGGTATTGGGTTTGTTATGGAGTATGTCATTGAAGAGTTGATGCTAGACACTGAAATTGGCTTAGCGTCGCGACTCCCAACACCCGTCATTGCGACGAGTAAGAATCAAAAGCTTACTGTCTTGGGCCTGATTGTGTGAGTGTCGCGACCCTCAGTATTTGACATCATGACTCGTAACAAGCACAAGCTCTGCCTCAGGTCTTATCAGGTGGGCGTCGGGACGCGTAACCCTTAGTGTCGCGACACGGAATATAATATGCTCTCTGCCTAAGACTGGTTCCATGGGCGTCGCGACACAATACATAAACAAATTCAGTCATTCTCAAAATCATCTTAGGAAGTTAGAGTACACCTTAATGATCTCGTATTGGCACGTGAACATACATTACATCGTGACACACTGACACAAGTGTGATACGCCATGTAGTGATAACAAGTACTTGAATGGATAGACTTAGCCTAATTTCAAAACATATTCCACGGCCTATATTCTAATCAAGTTTATTAATTATAGATCATCGCAGGAACCGTAATATTCTTCGGTGAAACAAAGTAATGCCAACTAGATTCCAAATCTATGAGGGGACCATTTTCTCAAGTTATTTTTACTTATATTTTTGAATTGACACTTACTTTTCCGCATATAGGGCGTTAGCCAAGTTTCTTTACAAATGTTTTATGAATAAGAATGTTTTAAGAAATGTTTTAGAAAGATTGATTTAAAAGCATGATTTCTTTGATTTTCGGGGACATGAGGGAAAAACCCACCTCAGTTGTAACTTGGTACAGATACTGGAATTAACGGATCCAGAACATGTGCACACATAGTTCAGAACTAGGGATGACAGATGGCCCTAGATCTTATATTCATAGCTAAGGGGACGACGAGACGGAATGCCACTAGACCCCAGATTCAGAGTCACGAGGGTAGCATAGATCCGTACCCTCGGCTCCAGTTCAATGGCTTAGGGGATGATGAGACGTAATGCCCCAAGACTACCAATTTAGACATATAGGGGGACGACGACACGTAACACCCTTATACGTCCAGATTTACAGAGACTGATTTATAGAGATAGATTTACAGAGACAGATTTTCAAAAACAAGATTTTTAAAGTTATGATTTTTAAACATGATAAGTTTTATGAAAGAGTTTTCAAGAGAACATAGTTTCACAAAATATATCAGAGTTTTACAGAAAGAAAAGTTTCAGAAAGGTTTTTCAGTAAGAGATCTGTTTTCAGAAAAAAATAAGAGTTTCCAGAAAAGACAGCTTTCTTGAAAAATTTCTATTTTAGAATAATGGATTTCATAAAGTATTTCAGTTTTCGTTTTAAACCGTCCACTCACTAGGTTGTTCAGACGATCTAACCCCTCAGTCCCAATTCATCTAATTTACAGGTTACCCGGAGTACGAGCTCGAGAAGATGGATACTGATGGCAGTCACTATGGTGTTGAGTCCACCAGGTCAAGTCAAAGATAAAGTTTAGTCAGATTCAAAGTAGAGCTGTGTATCAATATTTGTATAGTAAAGATTTTATATGTAATAAGTTAAGGTGATCGTGATTGAGTTATAAAGTATTGTTATTAAGTACACAGTTTTGAGTATTGAGTTGCACTTTATGTATTGAGTTGGGCAATGGTCCCAAGTATGAGTTTACATTTAAGATAAAATAATATGGTCACAGTCAGAAAGTCAGAGGCTCAGGGGGATATATTAGCATATTTCCTGCCGGTAGCATCTCCTGGAGGGGGATGTTATAAAGACGGTATCAGAGCATGGTCTGTGGAGTCAGTGACTGCAGTGAGTAGAGTGATGGGGTCTTGTATACTTAGTATGTCCAGGATACCCGTATGGGAGGCACCACCTCTCCAGTATCCGATCCTCGAGTGCATCCTCAAGTCCTATAGACAGATTAGTAAGAATTCCCAAGCTATTCGAATATTCTTACTTATGAAAGCAACTATACTCTTTGTCCAAGTTGAGAATCTTTCTGTAGTGATCCTGGCTTATTATCAGAAGTTCAAGACAAGTTATGAGAATAGATAGTAAAGTTCTAAGAATATCTACCAAGAGAGTAAAAGAGAAAGAGAAAGCTATAAGGAAGTACATAATGATACATAGGTGAAAAGAGAAGGAGGTGCAAAATCAGATAGATAAGAAAATGCAAGAACTTTTAATAGTAAAAAGGAAATATAGCAAGCCTCAGCAAGAGTAAAATGTCAGGTAGACCTCAGTAAGTTCTTTCCCTTTTCGTAAAGATTCATTTCCTCCTCAGAAAATTCTTCCAAATGATTCAATAGCCTTTGAATATCCCGTATGGATAGCAAATTACCTAAATAATGAAGAATAGTCAGAAAGATAAACGAAACAAGAAATCTGATTTTAGTGTGGAAGTCCCAATAGACATGGGATACCAAAAATGACGTAGAAATTCTAGATACCCAAACCTAGATTCTAACCGCTCAGTGATACCAGTCAAGGAAACTGTCCTGACGAAGTCTATCTCATACTTATCTTACTTGAGTAATAGACGCCACCAGGACACAGAATACCAGAATAAGGACGCCGACACCCGTTGAGATGTAGATTCTTGTCTCATCCTTTACTAACATTGATAAATATATTCATAAGAAAGCCAAGTACTCGTAATACTGTATTTTGAGACAGTGACAACAGACCTCGAGAGATGGTTTACCCAGAAAGGAATCAAGGAGGTTCTTAAAGAGAGAAGAGAAAAAACCCGACACGAGTCAAGATGGATAAGTTTATGGTACCAGTGATAACCCATAGATCATACCGATACCAGTAAAAAATTCACGTAAGCATGGTAGGACATACTTAGGAGATTGGAAATACTCAGGAGTTAACAAAGTATCAGTTCAGACAGTAAGATCAAAAGTCATAGCTGGGGCCTATAGTTAGAGTAGAGAGCAGAGATTTAGAAAGTAGCCTATAAGAAAGAACCACTAATAGGCTCGACAGCACGACCTATAGCCTAGAGATAAGATGTGGAAATAGCAAAGCAAAAAGCGGAAAGTAACAAGGAAGTTCGGAATAAATAGTAACATATATAACATAGCTTAAAGACAATAACGAAAATGGAGACCTAAGAATAATTGATAAAAATTATGGTACTCTAAAAAGAGAAAAGTTAATACAGATCCCAACAGAACGAACGGTAACTCTTCTTCCCAGTAGCCCCAACCCCAATAAGTAAATAGACATCTAACCAGACATGCGAGCGTGCTTTTATCCCCCAACTTAGAGCCCAGTAAGGAGTTGAATAGGTAAAGGAGAGTACCTGACAGGATGGATAGATCACGAGACAACAAGATAGCCGAACTAAAAAGTTCAACTGAACCTAGACAAGAATCATAATATAGTAATATTTGGTATGAGATATAATGATTTGAATTCACGGTATGCCTAGCCAAATCTAGAAGAAAGAACCCGCCCTATCGTAGAATGATTAGACCTTAAGGAATGAAGGCTCTAAGGAGTAAGGAATTAGAGTTCGAAATGCAGATAACAACCCCATAAGTAAGATATACGATTTATACAGAACTTCCCACCATACTAGTGAAGAGCAAATTAGTAAAAGAACAACACCCAAACCAAAAGTTCAGTGGTGATAACTTGACATGTTGTAATATATGGAGTTTTCAGAGAAGTAATGACTTAAAAGGTTCAAGGAACTGAGATAAGGAAGAAATCGAAGTAACATGACAAAACTTTGGAAGGAAGAATAACAAAAGGAGTAAGTTCGATTTACAAAGAGCATGAGCCTTAAGAAGGTTCCCAGTAAAAGATAGTGTGATCAATAAACGGAAAATAATCAGGAGTAAAGTTAAAGGAGATAATTAAGACAGTTCCTATTGGGGTTTTGGGCGGTATTACCGGGTTACGTAGCGGAACGAGGAAAATCAAAATTTTCCGATTTCAAAAATTTTTCTCGGGCAATTAAAATAAACTTATTTATTTTAATTACTCAATACTTAAAATCTGAAATTTTAACCCAAGAAATCAATTTTCTTCTTAATTATCGATTGACCCCTCAAACTTTATATTTTATTCATTTTGGTCCTCAAATTATCAAATACATATTTAAGTGATTCCAAATCATTCCCAAAATGATTTATATATGTCTAATACATCAAAATACAAATTGCAACAGAAAACCCAACTTTTTTTGATATTACCGAAACAACCGAATATTTTCCAGGATTTGCGATTTGGTCCAATCTTGTTCAAAATAAGTCAAGATCAAGTGCAATCAATCCCAAATTTAATATATATAAAATATACATCATATATATGAAAAACCTCAAAATTGGAATAGGTTATGGACCCTAATTTCATAAATTACTCCAATTGATCAATTTACACTAAATTAAATAAATTCAACACTTCAATCAATTCTTTAACACACCAAACAAGTCTCACCACTTGAAATAACACAAGAACAATTCTAGGCCATAAATGAGTGGCCTTAAAACTCTAGAATGGCAACTTGATTATCAAATAATCAAAAGAAAACTTATAAACCCATTTCAAGCTTACTTTAATAATCATACATGCTAATTAACATCTTTCTATCAAGTTCCCAACCATTCAATTACATGCTTAAAAGAGTAGAGAAAATTCTAAGCTACACATGTTGAAGCCTAGAGGCATAGAAACAATTTCTAAGTTAAAGAAAGTTAGTAAAACTTACAAATTTCCAGGATTTGCTCAAGCTTTTACCTTGTTTCTTCACTTTTCTCTTAACTGTTTCTTTGTAATGTTTTTGGTTACTTGAAAATTATGAAACAAAAAATTGAAATAAAACCTTTATATTTTTCCCATATGGCCGAAAAAATGACAAAAAAATAATGGCCAAGTATTTCAATTTTTTTTCAATGAATAAATGGAAAATGATTTAGTAAATTTGTGGTTATTAATCATTAAACCATTTAATGAAATCCATAAATTTTATAATTAAATCAAACCATTTGATCCAATCAAAAATGGCCATTTGCTTACTTTAATAAAGTAATAAGATATTTATTATTTAATTAATTTAATCATTTAACATTTAAACAATCAAATAAATAAATACAAATATCTTAAATATATGTATTATATTTACATTAAATAATCAAAATACATATATTGATTATATATGTCAAATATAACAATTTGACATTTAACAAATGACTGAAAGATCCCAATCGCATGTATTTTCGTTTAATCGTTAAACGACTTATAAATAACCAATATTATTCATAAAAGTTGATATAAATATCAAATCTCTATAGATATAATCGCGTCGACGTTTCTATTAGTAATCTCTTAATAATACTTAGAATTCACTTCTACAGTGTACCACGGGCACACATATTTAACAGATTACTAATTCCATATTGAATACCTATACTCTATACACAGAACTGACGGATCCTAGCTTGACACACACATGATAAACTGAGAATCGGTCCACACCCAATGAACAGGTGGAGGTTTGATCTGAAAAGATCGGTGATGTGACTGCCATCAAAGTGTGAAGGATATCTCATATATCCACAGTGGTATCTCAAGTCAAAGAATCACTATGCTCACTCAACCCGAGAAGATTGTTATTGACGTTGGTGTACCATCTATTAAGAATCTTCGGTGAGTCATTCAATGTTTATCCGATATAAACACATATATGTCTATACGAGTCTCCCAAGACTCATGGTCCATTAAGAAACCATTGGAATTCAATATTCCAATGCACGACACGTACCAGTCTCAACAGGTTTACTTACTGACCAAGTACTTGTAAACCTTGACCAGAAATATTTAAAGAGTGATGTTGTTATGATACAACTCAATGTCAGTTGCGACGCTTTTGAAACTGTATCAAAACCAATCACTCTAAGGTAATTTGCTTCTTTACCATATAAAAAAGAAGTAATATTAAAGAAACTGTTCATTTTATTTATTAAAAAAATGTTTACACAAGTATTTCCAGGGAAATACATAAGAAATTGGCGCTCTGATCACCAACCCTAACAAAATCTCCCACTTGCTCTATTGTCAATATCGATTGTATCTAATACTTATCGACTCCATATGTTTATCAAATAACTTCGAAGGTATGGCCTTCGTAAGCGAGTCTACTATATTATCTTCACTTGGGACCTTACACATGACAATGTCTCCTCGCGACACAATCTCTCGAATTATGTGGTACTTTCGTTCAACATGCTTCAATTTCTAATGCGCCTTCGATTCCTTTCCATGTGCAATGGCTCCAGTATTATCACAGTATAACGAAATCAGATTCTCGATACTTGGGACAACTCCCAATTCTGTGACAAACTTCTTAACCCAAACAACTCCTTTTACAGCTTCTGAAGCAGCAATATATTCCACCTCTGTGGTGGAATCAGCTGTTGACCCCTGTTTAGAACTTTTCCAACAAACTGCACCTCCGTTAAGGGTAAATACGAATCCTGATGTAGAATTTCTATCATCGGGATTCGATTGGAAATCAGAATCTGTATACCTATTAACCTGCAATTCATTTCCTTCATAAATTATAAACTTATTCTTAGTACCTTTGAGATACTTCATGATATGTTTAACGGACATCCAATGGTCATTACCTGGATTGGACTGCTATCTGCTCGTCACACTAACTGCGAAGCTGACATCAGGCCTAACACATAACATGGCATACATGATGTTACCCAAACATGAAGCAAAAGGCTGATTAGACATTATAGTCTTCTCATCTTCTGTTTGCGGACATATCTTCTTTGAAAGATGAATGTCATGTTTGAACTGTATATTTGCTGTCTTACAGTTACCAAAATTATACCGTTCTAAGATCTTATATATGTACGTTGATTGGGATAACCCAATAAGCTTTCTTTCTCTATCCATATAGAGTTTTCTACCTAAGATATAAGAAGCTTCACCCAGTCCTTCATGGAGAATTTCTTACAGAGGTAAGCTTTGACGCCTTGCATCATCACTATATAATTCCCAATGATTAGGATGTCATCAACAAAGAGAACTAAAAATATTACTATACTCCCACTAGCCTTCTAGTACACACAGGATTCTTCCGAATTCTTGAAAAATCAGATAATCTAATAATCTCATCGAATCGAAGATTCCAACTTCGAGAAGCTTGTTTAAGTCCATAAATGAACTTCTTAAGCTTACATATCATGCCCGAGTTTTCCCTGGATACAAAACCTTTCGGCTATTCCATATAGATTTCTTCATTAAGAAATCCATTTAGAAAAGCGGTTTTGACATACATTTGCCAAATCTCGTAATCATGGTAAGCAGCAATAGACAACAAAATTCTTATAGACTTTAGCATTGCTACTGGCGAAAAAGTTTCATCTTAGTCGACACCAAGTCGCTGCGTGTAACCTTTAGCTACCAGTCGGGCCTTAATGGTTTCTACATTTCCATCAGGCCCTCGCTTCTGCATGTAAACTCATTTACTACCGATAGGAACAATTCATTCAGGAAGCGGAACCAAGTCCCAAACTTGATTCTGATGCATATAGTCTAACTCTGATTTAATAGCCTCTTGCCACTTAACGGAGTCGGTGTCCAACATCGCTTATCTATTGGTATAAGGATCAGTCTCTTTAATTAAGAGAACATCAAGACTTTTTTCTTGTATCAAATACAAACGTTCATGAGCTCTAGATACCCTTTAGGACTTACAGAGTGTGTGTGTTGAAGGTTCTTCATCTACTTGAACTACAGGTTCCTCCGTCGGTTCGTCGATATCAGGTTGTACTTCATCAAGTTCAACCTGTCTATGATTACCACCTTCAGATAAAAATTCTATTTCTAGAAATTTTACAAAGCGAGCTACAAACACGTTTCGATGCTCGAAATCATAGAACAAATATCCTTTCGTATTAGAAGGATATCCAACAAACCTAAACTTTTGCCATCGAGGCATAAACTTATTTTTCTGAGCCATCCTGACGTATGCAGGAAAACCCCAAACCTTAACATAATTAAGATTCGGTTTCCTACCGGTCCATATCTCATACGGAGTCGTAAGAACAGCCTTTGAAGGAATCTTATTCAAAAGATGATCGGCAGTTAAAAGAGCATAACCCTATAAATAATGGGCAAATCTGTAAAACTGAACATCGATTAGACCATATCCAATAATGTCTCCATTGTGCTGGGGAGTACCCGGAGGAGTATATTGAGCGAGAATCCCATTCACCTTTAAATAATCGATGAACTCACCACTCATATATTCACCGCATCGATCAGATTGAAGACATTTAATGTATTTACCAGTATGTTTTTCTTCTTCATTTTGGAATTCTTTGAACTCTTCAAAGGTTTTCGATTTATGTTTCATCAGATAAACATAACCATACCGTGAAAAATCATCGGTAAAGGTAACAAAGTATGAAAAACCACTGTGAATAGTTTGACTCATGGGACCACATACATCAGAATCTATCAGTTCCAATAATTCAGTGGCTCGATGTCCTACACCCGAAAATGGGGCTTTGGTCATTTTTCCCCGAATGCAAGATTCAAAAGTTGGACAGGGTTCAATGGTAAGATCTTGTATCAAACCATTCCTAACCAACTGGGTTAGGCGTTTCACGCCTATATGAACCAACCTCATATGCCACAATTCAATATTATTTATATCAGTAGTTTACGTTTATTAATTCCAGCATTAAAGATATCTTGTGAGGTCTGCAATATGTAATGACCATGCTCATTTGGACAAACTAGGAACTGAATATTATTTCTATCATATAAATACAAAGAACAATTCTTAATATTTACATTATCACATTCAGTATCTAATTCAAAAAGTGACATAATATTCGCCACACATCCCGATATAAAAAATCAGTTATGCAACAAAAGTCTCCCACTGGTAGGGGAATCTCGCATAAGCCCACTTCAACCGCATCCAGAGAGTCGCCACTCCCGAATCGCAACTACATTTCCCCAGATTTTAGCCGCATACTTTCCTTCAGCACCTGCAATGAATTGCAAATGTGAATAAGACAAGCAGAATCTAAAATCCAACTAGATGACATAGTTTCACAAGCTAATGATATATCAATAATGGAAAAATAAAAGTACCTAAAGTATAGGCTCTTTCCGTTCTGATCTGGGCCAGGTAATCAGGACAATTCCTCTTCCAATGGTCGATCTTGCTGCATTGGTGGCATTTATCTTCGGTAACTCTCTTTGGTTTAGCTATCTTACCCTGTGGTGGAATATTCGAACCCTTCTTTTTCTTTCCTTTCTTATTCTTCCCTTTCAGTTTAGATTGGGAGGAAGGAGGAAGAGCAGTGGGTTTAGGAGGGCGAGTCGGAACTCACTTCCTCAAATCCTCCTCCGTATTTTGTAGCATCTTATGCAACTCTTGATAAGAACAGCTAATCCCATTCATATTGAAATACATCACAGATTGGTGATATGATGCCGGGAGTGATCCAAGTATGACATTTCGTCCCAAAGTGTCATTCAGAGGGAAGTTAAAATGACTCAACTGTTCGATCAGATCAATCAGATGAAGCACATGAGGGCTCACAACCTGTCTCTCCTCAAGTTTTGAATGGAACAATTCCATCAAAATTTTATGAACCGAGACCTGTTCTTGGTTCATAAAGGACTCCTGAAGTCACATAATCATAATATATGCGTCAGGAAAACCAAAGTATTACCTTTTAAGCTTCGGTGCCAATGAACTAAGAATATATGATTTGACCCCTCTATCATCATCACTCCACCTCTCGAGAGTCTCACGTTCCTCTTATGTTGCATCATCTGATATAGAAAGTGGCAACAGACCTTCTAATACATATTCAAGTTTCTCAGACCTAAGGACAATTATTAGATCCAAGTCCCAATCTGCAAAGTTTTCGGCGCCTTTAAGCTTGTTCGTATCAAGTGTACGAGCAAAGGATTTGTAGTATGTGCCGTGACCGGCGTAAACACACACGTATAA
>SKCR01009422.1:0-67973 GCA_019454045.1 Zanthoxylum bungeanum
GTCTTAACACCTAGTGCCCTAAATCCAACTGGCTTGGGAGTCACTGACTCAAAGATCGCTACATGGATGGAAGCTATTGTATATAAATAAATAAATAAAATCCATTGCAAAAAAAAAAGTGTGAATTCTGATATAACTTTAAGACAAAAATATTACTCTCTTTTCAACTACACTTATGAATATTGTGGGCACAATGATTTGATTAATACCTTATTGGTTGTGTATATGAATAATGGTAAAAATAATCAGAGAGTTTACTTATTTGGTAATTTAAAAAGAAAGAAAACAACTACTAACTTGGATAAGAAGTTTCACTTGTTTAGTCACTAACTTGTTTATTCTCTTTTCTCTTGTCTTTTTGCTTTTGTGTGCATTAGATTGACGTTTGTGGGTATCATCACTGTAAGCACTCACGAGACTACAACTCGTCCACTAGGGGCACCTAGGGGTTTAAAGGCTTGTTGCATATGCTAAATGCAACAGTGATCCCTACGAAAGTGGCTTAGTTTAATTTTAATTGTTTGTTGCATTTTATTTTGTTGTTTTGCTCGAGGACTAGCAAAATGATAGGTTTGGGGGTGTGATGAGCATAAAATATATCATTATTTACCGCCCATTTTACTTAATATTTTGTATAGTTTCTCGAGTTTTATGAATGTTTTGATGTGTTTTAGTTTATTTTACAGATAAAATAAAATCGGGACTTAATGGAATCAATCAGAACGAAATGTGGAACAAATAAGGGCAAAAAATGGACTTTGACATTTTGATTTTGGAGATTGGAAACTTGAAATGGCGTTCTAACGAAGTACAATTTCGGAAATTCCAACTTTGCGCAATTGTCATATTTTGGCCATAATGTTTTACTCCGATATCGGATTGAGGTGATTCAAGTTCCAAATTAAAGAAGACTCAAAGATCTACAATTTTAAAGTTCATAATAATTTCGAATTCTAAAGTTTCTATGACCGAAATTGATAAAACATCCGGAAGTGTGTTATGTGTAATAATTAAAGTCAGTTTCAAAACAAAATAATAAAATAAAATAAAAACTGAAAATTGTCAAACTTCCACCAAACATGCAAGCATGTTTGGTGGAGGATTTGGTGCCATATTTGGTGCCATGTTTGGTGGAAGCCTTTAGAGAAAGTGTCTTGTATATTTATTTAATTTTTCTTGTATTTTTTTATTTAAATAATAATATTTTGTGAGTTTTCATTTACAGCATGAGCAGGTAATCTCATTCTGCTGGGGTGAAAATGTGAGACTTTTAATATAACAAATTAGATTAATCTCCCTTATTTTAATTAAAATTTGGATTAATTAGTTTCTGTCTATATGGCCGGTTTAGGTGACAACCTTATTTACCGCCTATATGGTCGGTTTTATATTTCAGACGTAGTTTCCGCCTATATGGTCGGTTTAGGTAATAACCTTGTTACCGCCTATATGGTCGGTTGGATTTAATTGAGACAAATGAAATTACCACCTTTATGGTCTGGTTAAATATAATTAATTAATCGGTAAACATTGACAATAAGGTAGATTTCTAATTTTGAAATATTAAAAGTGGATCTTCTAACCCCCATCATTTTCTTTCATTATTGTAATTTTACTTTTATTTATCTCCAAGTAATGATGTACTGTTTATTTAAGTGTTAGTAATCCTAAGTATGTTTTGTAACTAAACATATTATCTTTGGTTGAGAGGAATTCCAATATCACTGGTTTATAAGGGGTTTTTTTTTACGTTTGGGTAATATAAAGGTTTATTTATTGAGCCTTAGTCTTAATGCTTCTTCTTAACTGACCATTAATAAGATTGATCTGGTAAACTTAAAATGAACTTGGAAAAGAGATTTAGGTTCAAGGCCCTAGACTGAATAGCCCATGATCTTCCTTAAGGATAGATAACCCTTAATAGATTTCCTTACAGGATAGGAATATACCCGTCGGGCGGGGGTAGCCATAACTGGAACTTAATCTTAATGAATTCAGGTAACTGGTTAACATAGGAATCTGATTAATTGAGTTATATTGGGTATTTGTATCTGACCATCGGAAGAGGCTTTTGCATAAATTCGTGTTCCAGGTTAATAAACCAATATATTACACAAACGTGAAATAACTACTTCATCTTTAAAAGATATTGGAAGAATTCACAACCCTAGATAGTTTAATAATATTTATTTTACATTTAATTCACTTTCGTACTATTTTATTTACTTGTTTTAGTTTTAAGTCACCATCCAATCAAACCACCAATCTATTAGATACTCATAAACATTTGACTTCATAAATTAATAACTTAGATATTAAGTCCTCGTGGGATCGATACATTTTATACTACTTGAACGATACGTACGCTTGCGTTATACGTGTGTGACAACGCTAGTCACCTCTGAATCTGATTTATTTTCAATTTGATGAGGTTCAAGAATAGGTCTGTGGATAACCTTACCACTGCGAAGAGTAATAACAGATTTGACTTGGGAGCATAACGACATAGTTCTCATATATTTGGGTATTGGATACTCATGCAAGTGTAATAGGAGGTTGTGTTTACCGATGGTAAGGAAACAGCTTCGCTCTGGATAGACCCCTCGGAATTCCATTGGTAGTATGACTATGTGTCTATAGAAGTCCGAATCAGGGTAGGTGTATTTGGTCTTAACCTGAGACTTGCATCGCTAATACTTGCGACAATCAATATACTTTGGTTTTGGTCGTCCAGGGCTTTAACAGGTTCTGTGTACACCTCTTCTGGGTATATTGAGAATCGTAGTGTATTGGGTGTGATGACAAGATGGAGACTAGGTATCGGGATAATATGACTAGGTCATGTTTATCCGATTATAGAGACTAGTACCAGAGATCTGATATGTGCTTCGTACGGGGCAGACACAATTCCAGCCACAGGCCTAGCACGTGACATCCGATACTGGATCGCAATACGCAATATTATGTATACTACGCCTGATATAGATTACATATTCCTTTAAGAATATTTCTAGAGAATTGGTAGGCACGGTGCTTTGCTAAAAGCCAATCATGTCTTGTAAATCGGCAAAAACATAGTACTAGGTACGTACATGTTCGGATAGTCCGACGACCGGATTTACTGCCAACATATCCAGGGATCTCATGGGTCGCTTCCCGAAGATTCACTGATGACGTATGACTCGCACATAATTAATCTGGGATTAATTAGTAGAGAGAGAAAATTAATCTAGGATTAATTGTGGAGAATTTTATCTGGGATAAAATTCATTTAAAAGAGAGAGAACGATTAATTTGGAATTAATTGATAAAATAATTTATTCGATATATTATACAAAATTATATTTCGACGTAGAATTAAAATTAGATTTTAATTCGAGCAAACGAGTTAATTTAGAATTAATTCGCTAGCGACGTGAATAGTAATTTTGCTAGGCGTAATTATTTAATTAAATTTGATTTAATTACGTCGCAACGGAAAATTCGTTAATTCAGAAATAGCGAATCCGAGCCCAGGAGTGTTTGCGGGACCACTCGTATTTTGAATCAAGTGGGGACCACAAGTCACATCACGCGTCACATCATTAGTCATTTCTTTGTGATGGAAGTCACATCAACTTTGAGTGATGTGATGCATGTCACTTTTGTGATTGATGGGAGTTGTTGAAAGGCTTAATGCCTTGTACCAAAATTTTGAATTTGGAAAATGGTATTTGTTTTTTGGAAATCTAGTACACAAAACACACATCTCTTCCTCTCTCATCTTCACGGCAAAGTGAAGAATTTTTCTCTACCAAATGTTCTTGGCTAGGCCGAGAACTTCATGAAGTTTTAAGGGAATTTGTTGCAAATTTTTCTTAATGCTAGCACATAAAGAGTCTCACAAAGTGATAGGGAAACCCATCTATGAGCATGAATCCACACTTAAAGCTTGGAGCTTGAAGATCAACACAAGGAGCACAAAATGAGGCTTGGCCGAATCATCCAACAAGGAGCAGAATTTTTGTGTTCTTCGCATCACAAAGCCGATCAAAGTGAGTATTTCCGCTACTTTACTTTGATGTATTCACACGTTTATATGCTTAATTGATCTTGGTTTGACCTAGAAAACCAACAATGGTATCAGAGCCTTGATTAAGCATGAAATTGAATTTAGGGTAAAATTAAAATTGATTTGAGCATGATTTGATGAAATTGATTGATTGAGTATGCTTGAATGTGGATAACTTGGAGTTATATGTTGAATTGGATTAAATTTTCCCCATTTTTTGGCTTGGCTGAAAATGTAGTATGCCCTTAAGTCATGGTAATTTTGTTTTTTGATCATTGGATGAATTGATAGACTTGAGATAAATTTATTTAGGATTTAATTGGATTAAAATCGAAATCAGATTTAAAATCACTCTAATTTCCATTAGCTTCATAGCATGAAATGAGATGATTTTTGATTCAATAATGTTGGACATGTGTTGATGATGATTATCATGATTAATTATGTAAATTGGTATTTTGGAAATGTTAATTTGAATAAGTAATTATGGCTATACACTTTAGTTAATTAAATTATGATATTTGGAATATTGGAATTTAATTATTTGGGCTAAATTTGGAATTGGGCTAATAAAGTTGTATTTGGGCTTAATGGGCTTGGTTTGGCCAAGTTTGGTTTAGGTTAATTGGTTGGGTCCAATTGGGCCTAAAACCATTTCCATAAAGTCAAATATGATTAAATGGGCCTTTAAAATTTTAATTGGGCCTAATGGGCCTAAATTGATTTTTGGCAAGGGTGATTCCTTATTGGGCTTTGGTTGCCAAAGTCCACGCCTTATAAATTAATTGAAAGCCCATTGGACTTTAATTAAACAGACATTGGATGTTAATTGGGCTTTGAGACCCGTAAAGATTAGATTTAGAATCTAAGTCGCAAAAGGCTCATTAAAAAGTGTAATTATTTAATTTGGAATTAAATAAAGAATTAGTATTGAATACAAATTAAATTGGATTTAATATTGTAGTTAATATAATTCAAGAATTCGTACTTTGAGTACTTATTCTTAAAACGAGTTGGACTCGCGCAAATCAAATCGTTGTTTGAACATTGGATCGTCATTAATTTCAGATTAATTAATTGGATTAGATTGATTGATAACATGCTTTATGTGAATACATGGATATGATGCATGAATAATGTATATCGGATGGATATTAGATGGGTGAGGGCAATTTTGGAAATTGTTGTAATATTTTAGAATTTATTAATTGGACATGCGTGTCCAGCCTACTACCTCTTGATTCTTTGTTTTCTCTTCTCACTTATTCCCCTCAATGTAAATGAGGTTTCTTTAGAAGTGTTATGTAATTGGGTAGAAGTAGATTTATGCTAGCGGGAGAGAGGAATGGAGAGATTTGTTCTAGGAACAAGTTGTTTTAAATATCCATCCGCATATCATTATTAATTTATTTATCGCGCCTTATTATGCTTTTAGAATGCATGTTTAAGGGTGAATGATGAGACCTAATCAAAGATAATTAATTGGTTGCCAATTACGCGAAAAACCCTCAATAAATATTAAGCGTTTTTCCTTCCATTGAATGATTCATTCTCAAGATCCAAGGTTGGCACTGGTTTGTTAGCCAAAGTCAAGACCTTTGTCCATCGCGGATGTGTTTGAATCATGAAGACTTTGTTCCATATCGCATGTCTTATCCAAGTTGTGATTTGTTGGCCAAAGTCAAGATCACTTCTTGTCCATCGACATCGATTACGAAGCTTTCCATGGTCAATGGGTCCCGCTTAACTGGAATCATTAAGTTTGTTGTGCCAAAGCCAAGGCTTAGTTGATTCAGAGGAAAAAGGTTAGGTAATATATCGGATATATTGGCATATATTATATATATGTTTCGGACTTAGATGTCCACCTACTGGATCTAGGAATTGGATGAGATCCAACTGATCTTAGAGATCTATCTAGTTAAATATCATATAGCTTGTTGGCCAAAGTCAAGGTTGTGTGTTATTTAAAGGGATCCTAGCCCACTAGGAAACTAGGTTTCCCGAGTACTCAATAGAGGGTTAGAGGCTCACCGAAAAATAGTGGGAGGCAAGTATTAAATTTTCAATTTCGTTTAGATACTTGCCAATACTCGCTCATTTCAATTTTTCGTCATTAATTAATAATATATTAGTTGGACTAATATTTAATTGTCGTTTTAATTAAACAGTTAGACTGTATTCAAACTACTTTAATTTATAGTTGATTATATAATTGGATTATAGTAATCAATATATTTGAATTTAACCAATCAAATTATAGTTGATTATATAGTTAGACTATAGTAATCGTTATATTCAATAGTACATGAAATCGTTGATTGGATAGTTGGACTATAGCAATCAAGATAAGTGAAAGATTAGCGTTTAGAACATAATTCTGGGAGAAAATATCTTTAGACGACTTTAATTTTCAAATTGGAATAAAACCTCATGATAGTCCTGGGAACTGAGGAGTTATTCTATTTGATAGTGAAACATCTCGGCCTAAGCCCGGAGTTGAGCAAATAGTAGAACATGATCTTTGGAAGATTCATATAATGATAACTTTAGTGCTCAATCCATTATGCTTAATGCAATGACTCTTTAATTCCTTCGTCATAATTAAGGATTAGATCCTTGTAACATGATGTTGAAATTAAAGATCTTCATAGATCTATTCTAAGATCTTAGAAGTAAAAATTGCATAAGAAGCTCTTTAGCTCGCGTATGTCGGAGGGTACATCTGTCGAGCACTAGGTGTCGCAGATGATTGCTGACATCAATCAGCTAGGTTAGCTGGGCATTGCCTACGTGGTCGAGACTACCAAAGATTGATATTTTGTTCTGTCTCTACCCGAAAGCTGGGGCAGGTTCATTGTGAACCAAGAGTAAACTCTTGGAGAGTTGATGGCTATGCTCTAAGAGGCAGAGCCAGAGCTTCTAAAAGGGGCAAAGGTAAAATCATCACAGTCTTCTGGGAAGACAAAGGACATATCCCAAGATGTTTGCATAAACTGTGGCAAACGGGGTCATTGGATGCGTGACTGCCGTATGGAAAAGGCAAACATGATTGAAATGAAGAGGGGCAAGGCTCCGACTTCAAGTATGTTTGTCATAAACATGTTCACTATTAGTTTCAAAAATTGGATTTTTGATACTAGATGTGGTACATAAATATGTACTGATGTGCGGGATCTGCTGATAAGCAGGAGACTGACTTCAGTTGAGATTGATCTGCGAATCGGAAACGGGACGAGAGTCGCTATTTTAACCGTAGAAACCTAAGTTTAGGAACTACCCTTCGGGTATGTACTTAAATTAGGAAACTTTTATAATGTAACTAGTTTGACTAGAAACATTATCTATATATCTATGTTTAACCCGTTGCGGGTATACCTTTATATTCTAGAACACTAAAGTGTTTTATTTTATAAAGATGATATTGAGATAAATACATTAGATGTGAATAACAGTATTTATATTTTAAATATAAATGAATCTCAAACGTATGACATGACAAACAAATAACTCAAACTGAATTAATCAGATGAGACTTATTTGTGGCATTGTTTTCTGGGACACATTAACAATACTCGTATATCCACACTTTTGAAGAGTGGATACTAGGACGGATTTAATTCTATTCAATGATTCAACGAATCTAGTTTATTAGGCAAAGTGCCTAAAACACATTTTACTTGGTAAAAGTACAAATGCCATCGATCTGTTAGCCCTCGTTCATAGTGACGTAAGTGGGCCCATATCTAGCTAGGCTAGAGGTAGATATGAATGCTTCGTACCTTTACGGATGTGGCATCGTGTTATGGTTATGTGTTTCTTTTTTGAAACATAAATCAGAAACTTTTGATAAATTCAAAGATTTTCGACACGAAGTAGACAAAACAAATCGGCAAGAGTATTAAACTGTCACGGTTAGACCATAGTGGAAAATACTTAAGCAATAAGTTTCTCAATTATGAAAGAGTATAGTATTCTTTCACAGTGGACTCCTCACGGAACACCTCAATTGAGCGGTGTGTCCGAACTGGGAAACCGAATTTTGTTAGACATAATAAGGTTAATTATGAGTCGCTCTGAGTTACCATTTTCCTTCTAAGGATACGCATTAAACAGTGCAACACTTATTTTGAATAAGGTTCCATGAAAAATCTGTTTGACAGACTTCATATTAGATATGAACAGGAAAGAAACCGGGTTTTCTAATTCCTGAAGATTTGGTAATGCTAGGCATATGTTTGGATGATACCAAACTAGAACCCAAATCAAATAAGTGCCTAATTTGTAGGTTATCCTAGGGTAACCAAAGTATAGTACTTATACAACTCACAATAGAACAATGTAATTGTTGCTCGCCATGCGGTTTTCCTAAGAGGAATACCTATATGCAGTGGTAAGTGGGAGGAAAGTAAAACTCGATGAAAATCGGAGTAATACTGTTCCAGGCACCGATTCCTTAACGGAACACAAACAGTTCATCAGGGATGAAACTGTACCACAATCTTCTAATACACAAGAACCCCGTAAGTCGGAGAGAATCAGAAAATAACCTAGGAGGTATGGGTTTCTGATCTCACCTCATAAAGATGTCAATCTTATTGAGGAACACGAACTGGCTACGTATGAGGAAGTGATACAAGGTATCAACTCCCTATTATGGCAAAGTGCCATGATGTCCGAAATGGATTCCATGCATACCACCAAGTTGGGACACTGGTTGATGTACCGGAAGGCATTGTACCTATTGGTACTATATGAGTCTTCAAGGAAGACAACATGGATGGCAACATACCAACGTACAAAGCTAGGCTTGTAGCGAAAAGGTATCGTTATCAACATTGTGTCAATTACGACGAAATATTTTACCTGTTTCCATGATTAAATCCATTTGGATAATGCTTGCTGATGCTATATGTTTCATTTATGAAATATGGCAGCTGAATGTCAAAACTGCTTTCCTTAAATGGAAACCTTTTGGAGGATGTTTACAACGTCCTGACGGTTTTGAAGTAAGCACTATGTTCTTTGAACTAACGTTTTGATGTAATCATAAAGGTACACAACGATTTAATTCAAAAACGAAAATTATTCTTGTGTATATAAGGAGGTTAGTGGGAGCGCACTGACAATGATTGTTCTATATGATGATATATCATTTCTTGGAAATGACATTCCCATAATAAATCGGTGAAAGCTTGGCTTTCATGAAAATTCTCCGTAGACTACTTGGGAGAGACAACATTTATTCTAGGAATAAGATCTACTGGGATAGATCTAAAAGTTGTTGGCACTCTCCGAGAACTCGTGCATTGAAATAAATATATGCGACCTGGTGTCTCATATGTATGGTGTCACAATTAGGCCAATCTAAGTGATAGTCACTGGATTGATGTTAAGAACATCCTTACGTATCTTAGATGATCTAAGGATTCTTTCTTAAGCTATGGAGGAGGAGAACTTGAAGTGACTGGTTCACTACTGCAAGTTTCCAAACCGACAATAACGACTATAAGTCGTAATAAAGGTACTATATAGTTTGAATAACGAAACAGTGAGCTGGAAATCTTCCAAGCAAGATACTGTTACCGAATAAAAAACAAAAGCGGAATATTACTGCAGTTGAGGCAGCAATAGAAGCACTTTGGATCTACATAATCCTAATTGGATTATGAGTAGTTCTGTTAGCAGCTGAGCTAGGCTACAGCACATGCTAAAGAATTAATGGTCTCATCAACGTTCCAAGTATATACTTCAACTATTCATCTGATTTGTTCGGATCATACATTATGGTGATGTGATGATCGAATAAATCGCATCAGATGATAACTTTGCAAATCCGCTGACGAAAGCAGTTTCTCAGCAGAAGTTTGAGCGAACCGTACATAGTTCAGGTGTATACTTGAGTGATTGGCTATAGGCCAAGTGGGAGATTGTTGGACAATTATGACCCATAGCATCACTATTTGTACAGAACATGGTGTTGTTGTACAAATTAACTATGTGACAAAGGAAATCGCTCTTTTATCATTTGTAATTGGATTATCGAGATATATAAATGATAAAAGTCCATATGATTAGTTTCAGATTAATAAGATATGAGATAATATTAATCTACTAAGGTTTAATCATTAAAACATCCCTAGTCATAGTATTATCGAGATTGGACATCGATAATGCAGAATAGACTAGTATTGCACTTGTGCGCATTGTGGGAGCATAACGACATAGTTCTCATATATTTGGGTATTGGATACTCATGCAGGTGTAATAGGAGGTTGTGTTTACCGATGGTAAGGAAACAGCTTCGCTCTGGATAGACCCCTCGGAATTCCATTGGTAGTATGACTATGTGTCTATAGAAGTCTGAATCAGGGTAGGTGTATTTGGTCTTAACCTGAGACTTGCATCGCTAATACTTGCGACAATCAATATACTTTGGTTTTGGTCGTCCAGGGCTTTAACAGGTTTTGTGTACGCCTCTTCTTGGTATATTGAGAATCGTAGTGTATTGGGTGTGATGTCAATATGGAAGTATCACTTCAGTCATATGGAGATGATGGTCACGTAGGATAAGAAATGGTACTCTTATATGCTGCAGCTATCGGGATAATATGACTAGGTCATGTTTATCCGATTATAGAGACTAGTTACCAGAGATCCGATATTGTGCTTCGTACGGGGCAGACACAATTCCAGCCCCAGGCCTAGCACGTGACATCCGATACTGGATCGCAATACGCAATATTATGTATACTACGCCTGTATAGATTACATATTCCTTTAAGAATATTTCTAGAGAATTGGGTAGGCACGATGCTTTGCTAAAAGCCAATCATGTCTTGTAAATCGGCAAAAACATAGTACTAGGTACGTACATGTTCGGATAGTCCGACGACCGGATTTACTGCCAACATATCCAGGGATCTCATGGGTCGCTTCCGAAGATTCACCGATGACGTATGACTCGCACATAATTAATCTGGGATTAATTAGTAGAGAGAGAAAATTAATCTAGGATTAATTGTGGAGAATTTTATCAGGGGTAAATTCATTTAAAAGAGAGAGAACGATTAATTGGAATTAATCGATTAAATAATATATTCGATATATTATACAAATTAGATTTCGACGCGGAATTAAAATTAGATTTTAATTCGAGCAAACGAGTTAATTTAGAATTAATTCGCTAGCGACGTGAATAGTAATTTTGCTAGGCATAATTATTTAATTAAATTTGATTTAATTACGTCGCAACGGAAAATTCGTTAATTCGGAATTAGCGAATCCGAGCCCGTGAGTGTTTGTGGGACCACTCGCATTTTGAATCAAGTGGGGCCCACAAGTCACATCACGCGTCACATCATTAGTCATTCTTGTGATGGAAGTCACAACAACTTTGAGTGATGTGATGCATGTCACTTTTGTGATTATGGGAGTTGTTGAAAGGCTTTAATGCCTTGTACCAAAATTTTGAATTTGGAAAATGGTATTTTTTTTTGGGAATCAAATACTTAAAACACACATCTCTTCTTCTCTCTCATCTTCACGGCAAAGTGAAGAATTTTCTCTCCCAAATGTTCTTGGCTAGGCCGAGAACTTCATGAAGTTTTAAGGGAATTTGTTGCAAATTTTTCCTAATGCTAGCACATAAAGAGTCTCACAAAGGTGATAGGGAACCCATCTATGAGCATGGAATCCATACTTAAAGCTTGGAGCTTGAAGATCAATACAAGGAGCACAAAAGGAGGCTTGGCCGAATCATCTAACAAGGAGCATAATTTTTTGTGTTCTTCGCATCGCAAAGCCGATTAAAGTGAGTATTTCTGCTACTTTACTTTGATGTATCACAAGTTTATATGCTTAATTGATCTTGGTTTGACCTAGAAACCCCACAAGAACTACCTTCGTGATAGTTTTGATGACTATTGGGATTTGGCTGTGTTGGGAAGTAAACTTTCCTTTCTCATTAATGGTCAGTGCATATGTGATTTTGGAGAATGTATCTTTCAAATCAATTAATGTTTGAACATTTTGGTTATTGATGGCTTCCTATCTCTCAATGAATGCATGCAAGTGTCCTCAAGGGTTTTCCGAGGTAGTGGGACATATGCATAACTCTAGGAATTTTGGAAATTCTGGTGTACTTGGGGAGGTTGTTGCGATGGTTGTGCTTGGTTATCATTCCTCTAATTGAAGTTTGGATGGTTTCTCCAAACAGAATTATAGGTTTGGGAGTATGGGTTTGGATTTGGTCTATTGAAAGTGTTTATGGAATTGACTTGGTCATGAAGACATTCTTGCAAGGCTGGAAAAGTTAGGCAAACTTGTGTGACACATTCATTTCAATTACAGATTTGACAGGTGACTTCTTGAACAGACTTGACATGATCACTTTTCCTTAATTCTAATGCTTCAACTTTTTTAGCTAGAGATGCATACTTAGCAGAAAGGTCTTGGTATTCCCTAAGGTTAAATAATATAACTGAACAATGATTAATTGACATGACAAATACATAGGCGACAGCTAGGTGAAATCAGGATCTAGAATCTCTATCGTATTAGTCCCTCATATATAATTATTTTTATATTTATTTATTAAAATCTTTATTATTTATTTTTTCAATAAAGTTAGGATTATCAATTGTAGTATTTAGTGCCAGTTAACGCAATCCATGTGGGTTCGACACTCTAAACTCATTTATACTAAAACTTGACACCATACATTTGTGGTACGATATAAAATATCACAATAATAAGATTTGACGTTCTTATCTATATCCCAGGTATAATATGGATAGCATGTGATGGATAGATTATATGTATGCAATGACCTCGACTTGCATAGTTTAGCGAGATTATCTGTGGTCGTCATAATTCATGAGTGGGTGAATTATGGACACGAAATTGGATTTCATGACGGATAAACCTAAACTTAGAGAGTCTCACAATATGAAGTGTACTCGTTGAGCACTTGGGCAAACGTTATGAATAATACATATTATTCATAATACTTCATCAAATTAAATGAGTTAATTTGAATCGTTTAATCGGTTAAACGATAACACATGCATTAAAGGATTTTGGTCATTTAATAATATTGTGTATTTATATTTGATACCAAATTTGATTAGATACACATTAATTAATTATCAAAAGAGACTTTGACACATGCCATAAATATATGTATTTGTTATTTAATGTAAATAAAAATACATATATATAATAATTATATTAATTAATTATTTATATATTTAATTGTTAAATATTTGAATAGTTAAATAATATCCTTATTTCATAAATGTTGTGAAATATGTTTAATTATTAATGAAACACATGACATGATTTTATTAAGCCTAATGTATGCAAATTTGATTTGCTAACATTAAAGCTTATTATAATTAATTGATTTAATTTTCCAAAATGACCCTTATAACCCCCAAGTCGGCAACTCCATAATTTTTTAAGTAAAAATTTTTCTTTTGGCTTTCAATGGAAGCCATGACCGAATTCACCCTAGACCAAAAGCTCTCAAACTTGTTTGATGAAATAAAGGAAGAAAGTGAAGGAAAATCAAGAAAGGCTTAAGGAAATTAGGAGTTCTAAAGGTAATCTTCTATATATCCCTAAGTTTAGAAAATTGGTTTCTTGTTCTTGATTAACTAGAATGGTTCTAGGGATTCTTTACTTCTTAATTTGGGGCTTTTGGATATGGATGATGGATTTGGAAGTGAAGTGCATGTGTGAAGTTGATTTGGATGGAATTATTGTAATTATTGTCCAATTTGATTATTTGATAATATGTTGTCATTCTAGAGTGTTATAACCACTCTTGTAATGCCTAGAATTGTTCTTGGGTTGTTCATGTGTGGTGACTTTGATTGGTGTTTTGATTAATTAGATTAATGTTGAAAAAGTTGGATTAAAGCATGAAAAATTGATAATTTTTGTTGCAAAATCAGATCTGGAAAACTGGGTTGTTTGTGATGAAAAATGATGTCATTTGAATGTATTGGATGTGTTTTAGGTGTTGGAACAATTGCCGGAAATTGTTTCCGAATTGAAATAAGCGAATACGGTGAAAAACGGCCGGGTGACTTTTGAGCCAACCGGGTGACGGCTGCCCTAATACTATTGGGGCTGACCTGGGCAGCCCTCATGTGTATTGGGTAGTCGGTTCGGTCAAAAACGCGTTTTATGCCATTTTGCGGAAAAACGTTTTCGTAAAAGTTTCGCGACGTTTCTCAACTATTTATGTCGTTATTTGATATCGAATAAATATGTTTAGGTGAAATATGAATGAATTATTCATATTAGATATTGAATAATTTATTCGGTAATTTAAAAAGTTTTAAAATTACGATTTCGCCCAAACAGCGCTTCCGCTGCGCCCTTCGCCCAAAACCCCAACATGACATTCACCGCCTATATAGTAGATGCTGAATCATGGAATGTAGCGAATATAGCAGGCACTGAACTTTCGACATATGCCCTTGCGTTTGATAATGCAGCAATTAGCAGAGCCAGACAATAACATTGAGGGGCAAAATCAAGTTACATATGCTACCGTGGTCTGAGGAAGAATGATATTTATTTATCTTAATTATACAGCGATGAACAAGTTGAAAAGCCTAGAAATTCTGTTTCAGATTCCGTCTCTCTCTTCCGTAGCTCATCATCTTTGTTTGGCAAGACAAAAGAAACCTTGAGGTGGCGTGATTTATGGACACTGTCATCTTTCCTTAAGCAAGATTTCAACATGGTAACCTGTTTAATTACTTTAGTTTGCTTAATTCTGTATCTTTATCTTCTCTTCAGAAAATTTTGAACTTATGTTACTGTCAGTGGAATAATATTCTTTAGCATTGAAAAACCTGATCCGGGTTGCATAATCCTCTTCATAATCTAAGCTTGTTCTTTCATACTTGACAATCACCTCAGGCCAAGATTCAACTTCGGATTGTTTCCTGAATATCCTACCGTGTTCTTGTTCCCGAGGACTAATCTCATGCCAAGACATGGATTGCATTAACTGCTCGAATGACTGGATACTTTCGCGGTGGTTTGGTGTCATTCCAGTATATGTCTTCAGTGGTGAATTTCCTCTAGAAAGTTGATCAAGTGACCCCTTTGCTTTAAGCAAATGATAGATTGTGCGGTCAGGCACAATGAAAAAAACTTTGCCCAGATTCAATACGGATTCTGGTTTAACCACAATCCATGGATACTCGAAAACATCAGGACGGGTAATGCAGTGCCTGGGGTTCTTCTCCATAACTTCAGCAGCAGTTATGGGTGCTTTGTGTTCCTCAACATACCGACCCGGATGAACCAGTTTCAATAAACCTTTCTCGCAGGTTACAGCTCCCATTGTTAGCTGAGAAATGTAGAGGAAGAGGGACTAACAGAATCCACCTCACTCATTCATCTACTGTCTCGTAGCTTGCTTAGTGACAAACGGTGGCGTGTAATACAAGAAAATTTCTTTGGAGAAATGAGTATTGACCAAGGATTAGATGAGGATCATAATGTTAGCTACTTAGCTTTGGTTGTAGTCCTTGTTGGCTTGCTGTTATCTTTTTATGTAAATCCTATGGGCTATGTGGCTCTTGTCAACAATCAAATTTCTTTTAATTTGTTATGCATCAAATCTTATCCAACCAAATGGATATCTGTAATTTTTGAGATATCTGCATATGTATTTGCCAAAAGCTAATATATGTAATTTATCCCTATCCGATTAAATTTTTGGAGTTAGTAGCTGCATCAATATCCTTTCATCAATACGGATATCTGTTTCCGTCCGAAATATCCACAAAATCATAAAATTAAAAATCTATTAGTGGATATTCTATATTTGATATACAATACAATCGGTTCATTTAATGCAATTCATTATAAATTTATTCAACACAGTTTTGAAAATCTGTTTCAATATAATTATCACATATAAGACTAATATTAACACAAAATTAGTAATTCAATACAATTTTAAAAATCAATTTTAATATAAACAAATATACAATCTCATATTTAGTTATTGGATGGATAACGGATATCCAAGTTGATATTCACAACCGTCCAATATCCTTCTCGGATACATACTTTCGTATTCGCAACTAATCCACCATCTATTAAATTCGAAATATCATACTAGCAAATATACAAAATATCTATCCAAATTCCCATTCTTTATTATATTCTATCTGAAATCTTATCAGCTTACTAAAAATTATCTCGTTAAATTCGAAGTTCTTGTTTGCTGAACAAAATTTCTGAGTTATATATCAAAGCAGAAACATAATAAGCACATGCTTTAGCTTAGCAACAATTTGTACTTTTGAGTGTGTATTTTTTCTTTTTCTTTTTTCTGTAACCGGAGTGTACGAGTTAATTTACGCGTACCTCAACTAATCTTCGAGATATGTGTCTCATGTTCTCAGAAGTTTCTTATTAGAGATCAAGATAACCTTAAACCTGAGAAGAAGCAAACCACTCAAATTTAAGGCTTTTACCACTGATACAATCTCGGGATTTTTATGTGTGTAGTATGCTAAACAAGAAATTAGCTGTAATGGACGACGGCCTAGGGAATAACTAGATTAGTACTTTATAAATCTGATTCGTGCAATTAAACTATGATTTTTCCTTATGTAGATTTATGGTCAAACGATTCTAATGTTTTGTATAGAAGACGAGCCATTCTGAGTTGTGTTTTTTTAGGGCTCAATTCACCTGCATTACAGAAAAAGCAACAGCTAATATAAAACAAAGATTCAAATAATCCTCATGTAGTGAAGATGGCAATCGGTTGGGATGGGACGGGACGGGACGGGATTTATCAAATTTAATATTGTCTTAATTATTGATTCAGCATGAAAAATCATCTTGAATTCCAAATCAAATTCCGAGATACTTGAATTTAGACAGGAAGTTGAGATTTTTTAAGTAAAAAATTAGGATTCTAAACGACTTTTCAATCCAAATATCAACCTAATTTTTTATTCAAAATAAAAAAATCATCCGAATCCAAATTAAAATTTCGAGATTTTCTGCCATCTTAGAGGGAACATACAATTAGCTAAGCTTTTAATATGATGCCGCAACTAGAACAAACCAGACCCATTGATGAGCGGAAAATATATCAATATTTACCGCACCTTGTACTTAATATTTTGTATAGTTTCTCGAGTTTTATGAACGTTTTGATGTGTTTTAGTTTATTTTGCAGATAAAATAAAATCGGGACTTAATGGAATTAATCAGGACAATATGTAGAACAAATAAGGGCAAAAACTGGACTTGAGATTTTGATTTTGGAGATTGGAAACTTGAAATGGCATTCTAACGAAGTACAATTTCGGAAATTCCAACTTTGCGCAATTGTCGTATTTTGGCCATAAATTTTTACTCTGATATCGGATTGAGGTGATTCAAGTTCCATATTAAAGAAGACTCAAAGATCTACAACTTTGAAGCTTATAATAATTTCAAATTCTGAAGTTGCCATGACCGAAATTGATAAAATATCCGGAAGTGTGTTATGTGTAATTATTAAAGTCATTTTCAAAACAAAAAAAATTAATAATGAAATAAAAAATGAAAATTGTCAAACTTCCACCAATCATGCTTGCATGTTTGGTGGAAGATTTGGTTTCATGTTTGGTGTCATATTTGGTGGAGCAATTGGTGGAGAAATTGGTGGAAGCCTTAGATTTGCCTATAAATACAAGCTAACTTTGTAAATTTTCATGCTTTCTTTGGGGGATTTCTCCATGAAAACCTAAAAGAAAGTGTCTTGCATGTTTATTTAAGTTTTCTTGTATTTTCTCTTTATTTATTTAATAAATTTTTGTGTGTTTTTAATTACATCATGAGTAGGTAATCTCTTTTTGCTGGAGTCTGGGGTGAAACTTTTAATATAATAATTTAGATTTACTCCTTAATTTAAATAAATAAATTGAATTAATTATTTACCGCCTATATGGCCGGTTGTACATTATTGGACTTAATTTCCGCCTATATGGTCGGTTTATATGATTTTATTACCGCCTATATGGTCGGTTGGACTTTTGACAAGTAACATTCACCGTCTATATGGTCGGTTTTAATATAATTAATTCAAGAAATGATTAATTGATAAATGAGTAATCTATATTTGAAGTATTCAAAATGAAACCCCTAGCTCCAACATTTTCTTTTATTGTTGTAATTTTATTTACTTTATAATTTTCTATTATGTTATTCTGTTTAACTATGCATTTTGTAATTTTGAATATGTTTTGTAACTAAACATATTATCTATGGGTGTGATGAATTCCAATATCACCGGTTTATAAAGTTGGTTATTTCATGTCTTGGGTAATATAAATGTTTATTTATTGAGTCTTAAGCTTAATGCTTCTTGTTAACTGGTCATTAATAAGATTGATCTGGTAAACTTAAAATAAACTTGACAAAGGAATTTTAGGTTTCAGCCTTAGACTCAATAGCTCACGATCTCACCTCGGGGCATAGTGACCCTTAGGTAAATTTCCTTGCAGGATAAACATATACCTGTCGGGCGGGGGTAGCCACAATTGGAACTTATTATTAATGAATTCAGGTAACTTGGTTAACATAGAAATATGATTAATTGGGTTATCTGGGTGTTTGCATCTGACCATCGACAGAGGCTTTTGCATATTTTCGTGTCTCAGGTTAATAAACCGATATATTGCACAAACATGAGATAACCACTTCATCTTTAAAAGATATTGGAAGGATTCACAAACCTAAATAGTTTTATAATATTGAATTTTCCCTTAATTTACATTTGCACTGTTTTATTTACTTGTCTTTAGTTTAAAATCACCATCCAATCAAACAACCAATCTATTAGATACTTGTAAACATTTAGCTTCACAGATTGATAGCCTAGGTATTAAGTCCTCGTGGGATCGATACATTTTATACTACTTGAGCGATACGTGCGCTTGCGTTACGTGAGTGATTTCACCGATCAAGTTTTTGGCGGCGTTGTCGGGGACTTATTTATCTTTTACTATTATTTTTGGGTTAGATACATTTACTTGTGTATAATTAGTTTTTACTTATTATTTTTGTTTTCTTGTGTTTCAGGTTCTCAGACACTACATGAGAATAACCAGAAGCTTTGAAATTCGTTCGCTTGACCCTGAAATTGAAAGAACTATCAGACAGTTGAGAAGGGAAAGGCGAGAATGCCAAGAAGCACTGATCAACATGGAACCTGAACCTTTGGAGGTTGTACCACCAATTCTCATTCGAGACAGAACTATTCCGGTGGTTGACGGCTTTATTTCATGTATTATACTTCATCCCTTACCAGCAAATACGTGTGACATCAAAACATGCATCCAGATGATACAACAGTCAGTTCAGATTAGAGGGAATGCAACTGAAGATCCTAATGCCCACATCAGCAACTTCCTAGAAGTTTGCGGCACTTTCAATTACAATCGAGCGGCTGAAAAAGCAATGAGACTGCGTGTTTTTCCATATTCCTTGAAAGACAAAGCTAAGGCTTGGCTACATTCACTTCCAGCAGGTTTCATCACAACTTGGAACACTCTAGCCACCAAATTCCTTGCAAAGTACTTTCCACCAGCCAGAACTGCAAAGCTGAGGAATGACATCACATCCTTTTTTGCAACATGACTCAAAATCCCTCTGTGAAGCCTGGGAAAGATACAAGGAATTACTCCGGAAATGTCCTCACCATAAGATTGCAAAGTGGCTACAAGTCCAAACCTTCTACAATGGACTTTCTGGACTTATGAGAACCACAATTGATGCTGCTGTTGGAGGAGCTTTAATGGCAAAAGGAGAGGATCAGGCCTGAGACCTAATCGAAGAAATGGCCAACAACAATTCTTTGTGGCCAACAGAAAGAAGCATGATCCAGTGAATCGCAGGAAGTTATGAAGTTGGAGCCAACACAGCAATGAATGCCAAGCTGGATCAGATATGAAAATTCATGGAAACACTTAGCATGCAAGGTAATGCTGGGATCACAAATTCACCATATGGAGGAGCACCAGAGACAAACCAACATGATGAGACGGTGAATTATGTCAATAATTTCCACAGACAGTGGAACAATCCATATTCCAACACCTACAACCCAGGGTGGAGGAATTATCACAATTTCGCATGGAGCAATAATTCAGTGCAAATGAACAATCCACCACCCGGATTCCAACAGCAAAACCAAGGCCAAGAGTATGAAAAAAAAACCAGGGATAACAGAAGTGTTGGCTCACTTGAAAAAGCTAGAAGCAAAATACAACTCTCAAGCAGCATTATATGATGCTATGTTTCAATCACAAACATCATTAATTCAAAGCCAAGTAGCATCTTTGAAAACTATGGAGAATCAAATGGAACAACTGGCCAATGCTTAGAGTTACAAACCGCAAGGTAACCTTCCTAGCAACACAGAACCAAATCCAATGAATCGAAGGAATGAGCAATATCAAGCCATTACTTTGAAAAACGGTACTGAAATCAACAAAGATGTTGGAGTCAAGGTATCCACTAAGGAAGTTCCAAAAGAAAGCAGTGAAGCATAACCACAATGGAGGAAAAAGAAGCAGAAGCAAATGATCAAGAAAAATTCACTCCACCTCCACCTTTTTCAACAGCGTCTCCAGAAAAGTAAACTAGACAAGCAGTTTGCTCGATTCTTTGAGATATTCAAAAAGATGCATATCAACATTCCATTTGCAGAAGCTTTGGAACAAATGCCCATCTATGTCAAATTCATGAAAGATATTCTGTCACGAAAGAGAAGTTTGGGAGATTACGAGACAGTAGCATTGATAGAAGAATGCAGTGCCATCATTCAGAGAAAGCTTCCCCCAAAGTTGAAAGATCCTGGCAGTTTCACCATCTCTTGCACCATATGTGAACATTACTTCGGTAAGGCTTTGTGTGATTTAGGTGCCAGCATTAACTTGATGCCTTTGTCTATTTACAGGAAACTGTAGATCGGAGAAACAATGCCCACCTCAGTTACTCTGCAGCTTGCTGACAGATCGCTCACATTTCCGAGAGGTGTAGTGGAAGATGTATTGGTTAAAGTCGATAAATTCATTTTCCCTGCAAATTTCATTATCCTTGACATGGAAGAAGACAAAGATATACATATCATCCTCGGGAGACCATTATTGGCTACATGTTGAACTGTTATTGATGTATAAAAAGGAGAACTAACCATGAAAGTGCAGGACCAAGAAGTTACATTCAATGTTTTCAAAGTCATGAAATTCCCGAATGATGAAAATGAGGAGAAATGTTTTAGAATTGATGTTTTAGATAGTATCATCCAGGATACTGATGCAATGTAAGTTTCAACGGATAAACTTGAAGCTTGCATCACCAACATGATTGACAGCGAGCTAGATGATGATATTCTGGAATGTATCAACTATCTTGACAGACCCTTTCGTTTAAAATTGATACCACGGGTGGAAAGTTTGAAATTACCAAAAAATGAGCAAATCAAGCCTTCGATTGAAGAACCACCGTAGCTGGAACTAAAGCTACTTCTGATCCATCTCTGGTATGCATTTTTAGGAAACTCTACTGATTTACCTGTGATGATTTCTTTATCGCTAACAATGGAGCAGGAAGATAAGTTGCTGAGAGTGTTACGAGAACACAAGAAAGCCATTGGCTGGACTATAGCAGACAGTCGAGGCATTAGTCCATCATTTTTCATGCACAAAATTCTGATGAACGACGAGTACAAAGCCATAGCGGAGAATCAACGGAGACTAAATCCAATCATGAATGAGGTCATGAAGAAAGAAATTATCAAATGGTTGGATGCTGACATCATGTACCCCATCTCTGACAACAAGTGGGTGAGTCATATGCAATGTGTGCCAAATAAAGGAGGAATAAATGTAGTCACTAATGAAAAGAATGAGCTGATTCTAATAAGAACGGTGACTGGATGGAGAGTATGCATGGACTACAGGAAGCTAAACAAAGCAACAAGGAAAGATCATTTCCTGTTACCATTCATTGACCAGATGCTAGACAGATTGGCGGGACATGAGTTCTATTATTTTATAGATAGATACTCGGGGTACAATCAAATTACCATCGCCCCAAAAGAAAATGAAAAACCACTTTTACATGTACGTATGGTACTTTTGCTTTCCTCATGATGCCATTTGGACTATGTAATGCTCTTGCTACATTTCAACGTTGCATGATGGCCATCTTCTCAAACATGCTGGAATAGAGTATGGAGGTTTTCATGGATGATTTTTATGTGTTTGGAGACTTGTTCGACCACTGCTTACAAAATCTGGAAAATGTGTTACAAAGATGCGAAGATACCAATCTGGCACTCAACTGGGAGAAATGCCACTTCATGGTGTAAGAAGGCATCGTCCTGGGACATCGGATCCCACAAAAGGGAATCGAGGTAGATAAAGCAAAGATCGAGATAATAGAAAAATTACCTCCACCATCAACTGTCAAAGAGATTCACAGTTTTCTCGGACATGCAGGCTTTTACATGAGATTTATCAAAGACTTCTCCAAGATTGCTAAACCTCTGTGCAATCTTCTGGAGAAAGATGTGCCTTTCAACTTCGCCAAAGAATGCCACAAAGCTTTCGAGATCTTGAAACAGAAGCTGGTTTTTGCCCCCATCATAGTAGCACCGGATTGGACCCTTCCATTTGAGGTGATGTGCGATGCTAGTGATTTTACTGTAGGTGCAGTTTTGGGACAACGCAAAGTAAAAAATTTCCATACCATTTACTACTCCAGCAGAACTTTGAATGAAGCTCAACTCAACTACACAACAACTGAAAATGAGTTTCTTGCAGTTGTGTTTGCTTTTGATAAATTCTGTTCCTATCTGATGGGTCCCAAAGTGGTGGTCTACACAGATCATTCAACGATCAAATACTTGATTGTGAAGAAAGATGCCAAACCTAGATTGATCCGTTGGGTGCTTCTATTGTAAGAATTTGACGTGGAGATCCGAGATAGGAAATAGACAGAAAACCAAGTGGCAGATCACTTATCGAGGCTTGAGAATGGAGAAGCAGCTGGCAATGAACTAACAATCAAAGAAACCTTTCCACATGAACAGTTGTTTGCCATGAAACAGTATGTTGTTCCTTGGTATGCTGACTATGTAAACTACATAGTATCGGGAAAATGGCCGTTGGAATGGACACATCAGCAACGAAAGAAGTTCTTCAAATAAGTCAAGCATTATGTCTGGGATGAGCCGTACTTGTTCAAACGTTGTGTTGATCAATTACTGAGACGTTGTGTTCCACATGAAGAGATCAATAGTGTCTTGCAGCATTGTCATTCATCACCATGCGGGGGACACTTCAGCGGGAATAAAACTGCAGCCAAAGTCATACAACCAGGTTTGTTCTAGCCCACTCTGTTTAAAGATGCTTACTTATTTGCTCTTCAATGCGATAGGTGCCAGAGAACGGGAAATATTTCAAGGAGAAATGAAGAACCTCTGCAAAATATTCTGGAAGTGGAGATATTTGATGTATGGGGGATTGATTTTATAGGACCTTTTGTTCCATCATTCGGAAACTTGTACATACTAGTTGCAGTAGACTACGTCTCCAAATGGGTTGAAGCAATAGCACTGCCATCAATTGATTCAAAAGTGGTGATAAAATTCCTTAAAAAAAATATTTTCACTCGTTTCGGAAAACCTCGGGCGATTATCAGTGATGGAGGCACACATTTCTACAACAAATATTTCGATGCACTCCTATCTAAATACGAAGCTACTGATAAATTTGCCACTGCCTACCATCCGCAGTCAAATGGACAGGTTGAAGTTTCAAACAGGGAGATCAAAAAAATCTTAGAGAGAACCGTTGGATAAACAAGGAAGGATTGGTCTACAAAATTAGATGACTCACTATGAGACTACCAGACAGCTTACAAGACACCCATTGGTATGTCCCCATATCGAATGGTGTTTGGGAAAGCGTGCCATATGCCAGTGGAGCTTGGACATAAAGCGTAATGGGCACTGAAGAAGTTAAATCTGATCCACGAGCAGCAGGAGAGAAACGGCTCCACCAACTCAACGAATTGGAGGAATTTCGCCTACATGCTTATGAGAATGCCAGATTATACAAAGAAAAGACCAAGAAATGGCATGATTGAAAAATAGTGGGCAAACAACTGGAACCAAAGCAGCAGGTGTTGTTATACAATTCAAGGTTGAAACTTTTCCCTGGAAAGCTGAAGTCAAGGTGGTCAGGTTCATTTGTGATTACTCAAGTTTTACCATATGGAGCTATTGAGTTACTTGATCCCAACACCAACGATACATTCAAAGTTAACAGCCAGCGTGTCAAGCAATACTGGGAGAATCATTTAAGCGACAAAAAGAAAGTGTCACACTTTCAAATCCAGCCTAACATTCGGACAGTCATGTCTAGCTGACGACGTTAAACTTAGCGCTAGCAGGGAGGCAACCCATGCAAATTGTGCATATATTCTAATTTGGTGTGTTTTATTTTTTGTGTGTTTAATTTTTGTAGGTAAAGTCACATTTCAATATGGAATACGTTCTCGCAAATCTTCACAAGAAATTTCCTTCTCTCCCTCAAAACTCTCTGATGAAAGCCTACAAAGCTCGCTTGGAACGAATGAGACTTCTGATGATCAAAGGTATTCCTAATGACATTCGTTGGATTATTGAAGCACGAGTCTGATTGGCAGGTGAGTCATCTGACTCTTTTATTTCGTATCTGTGTGGTTTAGGAAGAAGCACCTATGCTAAGAAAAGAAGAGCTAAAAGACTAGGTGTTTGCTATAAATGTGCACGCATGACATGTAATACTCGTTGTCGTTATTTAGAAATGGTGTCTGATAACCGTGAAGACAAAATTAAATTCATTAGGGATGGCATGAGTAAAGAGTCTTTGGATGACATATCATTGACTCTTGAGACGCATTCCAGTGGATATGTGTATCACACAATTCGCATGTCACATACACAGTTCCGAAAAGAAAGGCAATATTTAAGTCTCGGGAATCTGAATTTAAAAGACCATGTTTGCCAATTTATAAGAAAATTGGATGGGAAGCTTGTCCCTGACGCATGGACGTCCTTCAAGCCGTTACATCTTGTAAATATTTTTAACTATTTGTCTTTAACTAATAATTGTGATTTGTTTTGATATTTTCTTTTATTCTCTCCGACAGGATCCAGACTTTTTGACTTTCGCGATATATTTTACTGTTTAACTAATAATTGTCATTTGGCAGGTATTAGTGCTATTATTACTCACCCTTTTTCAGGTTTTATAAATTCAGCCCGTCATTACACTCTTGAAGACATCCAGAGTTGAGAAATAAATAAATTAATTAATTAAAAAAATAGAAGCAACTTCAAGAAGACGAGTTGTAAATATCTGTGTGTTTTGCGGTACTAGTGTTGGTTCTAAGCCAGAATTCGTTGCGGCAGCACAGGGATTGGGTAGAGTTATAGCTGAAAGGAATATGCACTTAGTATATGGCGGTGGCAATCTTAGACTAATGGGATCGTTTCAAGGGCTGTACAGGAAGGAGGTAGTCAAGTTCTGGGAATCATCTTAAAACCTTTGGCAGAGGCAAATCTTATAGAACCATCAAACGGAGAGGAACTTATCATACCAGGTATGTCTGAATGACTGGTAGAAATGATTAACCGTGCTTATGCTTTTATTGCTTTGCCAGGTGGCTTGGGTACGATGGAGGAAATTTTTACAGTACTATCTTGGGCGAACTTGAACATACACCAGAAGCCGATTGGACTATTTAATGCTGATAGATTTTATGATTTTCTTTATGTGTTTCTTGATGATGCCCGGAGAAATGGGTTCGTGTCGAAGCCTATAAAAGATATCATCTTCACTGCCATAACTGCCCATGATTTAATTGACCAACTTTTAGCCTTTGAACGACAAATTGACCCTATCCTTTCCAAGATTAACTGGTCTGATAATGATCGTAGTAAGAAATGTCGGATAAATCTGGATCTTAACCTTTAATTTTCTTTTTAGATGTAGAATTTCAGCTAACCAGGTACTGTTTTCTAAACTTTTCTTCTACTTTTTAGACATTGGGGACAATGTCTCAAATAGGTTTGGGGGAGGAATAGTTAACTAGTGTCTTGTAAATATTTTATTGTTGTGTTGTTTTTATTTGATTTTTAGAAAAACACATCTAATGCCCTAAAGCCAACTAGTTTGAGAGTCATTGGCCCAAAGCTCGCTACATGGATTGAAAATGTTGTAAAAAAAAGATATATGAAATCCGAGTAATTAAGTCTGTAAGGGTGTCTTAACACCTAGTGCCCTAAAGCGAACTGGCTTGGGAGTCACTGGCTCAAAGGTCGCTATATGGATTGAAGACACGTTATAAATAAATAAATAAATAAAATCCATTGCCAAAAAAATTTGTGAATTCTGATATAACTTTAGGACAAAAATATTACTCTATTTTCAACTACACTTATAAATATTGTGGGCACGGTGATTTGATTGATACCTTGTTGTTGTGTATACGAAGAATGGTAAAAATAATCGGAATTTACTTATTTGGTAATTTAGAAAGAAAGAAAAAAACTATTAACTTGGATAAGAGTTTCACTTGTTTATCACTAACTTGTTTGATCTTTTTGCTTTTGCGTGCATTTGATTGACGTTTGTGGGTATCGTCACTGTAAGCCCTCACGAGACTACAACTCATCCACTAGGGACACCTATGGGGTTTAAAGGCTTGTTTCATACGCTAAATGCAACATTGATCCCTATGAAAGTGGCTTAGTTTAATTTTAATTGTTTATTATATTTTATTTTATTATTTTGCTCGAGGACTAGCAAAATGTTAGGTTTGGGGGTGCGGTGAGTGGAAAATATATCAATATTTACCGCCCCTTTGACTTAATATTTTGTATAGTTTTTCGAGTTTTATGAACGTTTTGATGTGTTTTAGTTTATTTTACAGATAAAATAAAATCGGGACTTAATGGAATCAATCAGGACGAAAAGTGGAACAAATAAGGGCAAAAACTGGACTTGACATTTTGATTTTGGAGATTGGAAACTTGAAATGGCGTTATAACGAAGTACAATTTCAGAAATTCCAACTTTGCGCAATTATCGTATTTTGGCCATAACGTTTTACTATAATATCGGATTGAGGTGATTAAAGAATACTCAAAGATCTACAACCTTGAAGTTCATAATAACTTCAAATTCTGAAGTTTCCATGATCGAAATTGATAAAACATCCATAAGTGTGTTATGTATAATTATTAAAGTCATTTTCAAAACAAAAAAAAAAAATAAAATGAAAATTGAAAATTGCCAAACTTCCACCAAACATGCTTGCATGTTTGGTGGAGGATTTGGTGTCATATTTGGTGTCATGTTTGGTGGAGAAAATAGTAGAGAAATTGGTGGAAGCCTTTAGATTTGCCTATAAATACCAAGTTAAACTTTGTAAAATTTTCATGCTTTCTTTAGGAAATTTCTCCATGAAAACCCAAAAGAAAGTGTCTTGCGTGTTTATTTAAGTTTTCTTGTAGTTTCCCGTTATTTATTTAATAAATTTTTGTGTGTTTTTTATTACATCATGAGTAGGTACTCTCTTTTTGCTGGAGTCTGGGGTGAAACTTTTAATATAGTAATTTAGATTTACTCCCTTAATTTAAATAAGTAAATTGAATTAATTATTTACCGTCTATATGGACGGTTGTACATTATTGGACTTAGTTTCCGCCTATATGGTCGGTTTAGGTGCTAACCTTGTTACCACCTACATGGTCGGTTTATATTATTTTGTTACCGCCTATATGGTCGGTTGAACTTTTGACAAATTACATTCATCGCCTATATGGTCGGTTTTAATATAATTAATTCAAGAAGTGATTAATTGATAAAGGAGTAATCTATATTTGAAGTATTAAAAGTGAAACCCCTAGCTCCAGCATTTTCTTTTATTTTTGTAATTTTATTTACTTTTTAATTTTCTGTTATGTTATTTTGTTTAACTATGCATTTTATAATTTTAAGTATATTTTGTAACTAAACATATTATCTAGGGGTGTGGTGAATTTCATTATCACCGGTTTATAAAGTTGGTTATTTTATATCTTGGGTAATATAAATGTTTATTTATTGAGTCTTAAGCTTAATGCTTCTTGTTAACTGGCCATTAATAAGATTGATCTGGTAAACTTAAAATAAACTTGACGCAAGAATTTTAGGTTTCAGCCTTAGACTCAATAGCTCACGATCTCACCTCGGAAATGGTGACCCTTAGGTAGATTTCCTTACAGGATAGACATATACATGTCGGGCGGGGGTAGCCACAATTGGAACTTATTCTTAATGAATTCAGGTAACTTGGTTAACATAGACATATGATTAATTGGGTTGTTTATGTGTTTGCATCTGACCATCGACATAGGCTTTTGCATATTTTCGTGTCCCAAGTTAATAAACCGATATATTGTATAAAATGAGATAACCACTTCATCTTTAAAATATATTGGAATGATTCACAACCCTAGATAGTTTTATAATATTGAATTTTCCATTAATTTACATTTGCACTGTTTTATTTACTTGTCTTTAGTTTAAAATCACCATCCAATCAAACAATCAATCTATTAGATACTTGTAAACATTTATCTTCATAAATTGATAGCTTAGGTATTAAGTTCTCGTGGGATCGATACATTTTATACTACTTGAGCAATACATGCGCTTGCGTTACGTGAGTGATTTCACCGATCACCCATCTAAACTAAAAGAATTAAGTCATTATCACTGAAATTTATAGCTTATTCATGGAATTACAAAAAAAAAACAATTTGAAATTATAAAATAATTACAAGACAAAGTAACACAAGCTCACATCACAGGACAATGGATGTCAGGTCACCCTTGCGGAAGCCGGAAGCCCGGGCGCCCTTGTTTGGCGGAAGACTACGTGGAAGCCTGGGCACCCATGGGAAAGCTTGGGAGAAAGCCCGAGCATTGGTGTAGAAGTTCGTGCATCTGTTCTCGGGCGCATTCCAATGGAGATCAAGCGTAAATTAGAATAGTTTCTCCCCAAAAATGTTCCGGATATGAGGAAGAGATAAGAATAGCACGAATTGTATCTAAGATATGTATGTATTTACATTCGATTCTCCTATTTTATTGGGATGTTTCCGGACAAGATCGATGACATATAGTGCCATTTCAGAAATTTGAATCCCTATATTTCATGGCATTGTCAATTCGAAAAAAGTTAATGGGATTAAAGAATTGAGCCTTAACCATATTAGCAATGGTACGATAAATGGTGAAAAGTTCAGATCGATTTTTCCTGACGCATTTGATAGAGGGTGAAAATCAACTAATACTGATGGGATAGATAAGCGGTTGTATAGCGAAGAGCAAGAAAATCCAATAAAGACTTGGTTGTGTTGAATCAAACATTAATATGGCCATCGAGAATAATCTGAATAGACTGTGATATGTCTGGTTTCTCCATGGAAATCGGGAAAGAATTTGTTGACGTTTGCAAAAATATAGTCGGTAGGAGGAGAGATTTTTTGGTGCAACAATGGTATGGGTGACGTGGTACCACAAGCGAATTAAAAAATGACATGTAGAGTTTTTTCACCTATTTTTGAGTTGTTTTTAATTTTTTAGCACGCGTGGCAGTGGATGATTGGCTTGTTGTATGGATGACATGGCACCACTGTTGCATAGAAGATTTTCTCCGGTATGAGACATAATTTGTAATAAAAGGCTAAAAATTCACGGAGTCTACAAGAATGGCCTAAAATCTAAAATTTTATAAATATGCCCCAAATTTCGAAAAATTACGAAAATAACCCAAAATTTATAAAAAAAAAAAAAAAAATTACTAAATTAGGCCAAGTTGGAAAATAACACAGGGCCCTTGAGGTATGTAAGAATCGCCTCTAAAGTTTCATAAATTACATAAAAGGACATAAAATTACAAATGTAATAAAAAATACCCTTGAACAATTCGGAATCAGCCTAGCAGCCATTGAGGAGTTCTGAGGGTGACCAGAGTTCAAGCAATAGGCGAGGAGTAGATTGGTGGTGGTGACCGGTGACTCAATAGTGAGAAGGAAAATCTCAAGTTAAGGTTTTAGGAAATCGATTTTTGTGTGGTGGAGGACGAATCGATGCAAATCAAGCTAGTAATGGTGGGGATTTGAAGGGGCAACAGAATCTGAGTAGAATATCACCAGATTTGTGGCCTGAAACTAGCCAGAGAGTGACAGCGCATGAGCGACAGCAACGGGCCGTAAATTAAAAGGAAAGAACCATTGATATCATGTTAGAGATTGAATTGGACAGAGTTTGTATTTCAATCCAATTGTAAGTCCATAGTTTGTTAGAAAGCTTGTGTTTATATTTGTTTTTTTGTTTGTCTTTTTGTTTGTTTGTTTGTTTTTTTTTTTAATTTTTATTTATTTATTTATTTTTTGCAATATAATTCTATAATGTTTGTTCAACGAATAAAAACTTCTAATTTAACGAGATAATTTTGGGTGACCTAAAGAGAGAATTCCAAAGATTTCATGCATTACAAATATGAAAAAAATATAAATAAGATTGTGGATGCTAAGTAGGGATGGCAACCGTTAAGGTCCATTTTTTGAAAATAATAACTGTACTTTGTTAATATGATAGTTTTGTATGATTTATTAAGTTAGAAAACACTTAGGGGGTGTATTCAATTGAGATTTTAAAAGACTATTTATCGATAAATAAGTCCCGTAAATTTTAAAAGACATTTAAAAAATGTAATGACTTATAAGATTTTATGACTTTTTTTTAATAAAGATTTTTTACTTATAAGATTTTAAAATATTTATATCATAAGAATTTGTAAGATTTGAAATGACTACATATAGATTTTTTTTTTTTTAAATAGATATTATGGAATGGAACCATAAATAAAAAAAGCTAATGAAAGTCAATTGGTTCAAGCTGTGGACATTTGCATCAACAATAACATAAAATAGAATCATATGAAATAGAACCATATGAAATAGTCATATCCAATGATAGTAATTCGCCGTCGAGTTAATGGACGTTCAATATGTTCACCACGCATCATAAACAAAAACTGATTTAACACATGCATTATTGAATAAATTGCCATCATTGAACAGTAAATGGCTTCATAAAATTCTTCATCATCCATATCTTCGTCATTAATTTCTTCTTCCTCTATGTCGTTACCTTCGTACATGTGCGATTGTGACATTATACATCCATAAAATATATATATATATATATATATATATATATATATATATATATATAATATATATATATATATATATATATATGAGGCTGCAAAACAATAAATTAAGAAAATTTATTGGATGTTAACAAACATATTTTTTTTTTTCAAATGATGCATATAGCTCAAAGGGTATAAGAACATATAATCAAGATTGATAAAGCAAACAGAATTTGATGATAAAATTCATCCCAACACAATCTATAGGAAGTGGAATATCAAAACTAAAAATAAATTGATAAGTTAAAATTTTTTTTTTTTGATAAATTGATACCAATAAATCATCATGTGCACATCATTAATAACAAAGTAAAAGCCAATATTCAAATATCTTAAACAAAAAAATTATAATAACAATAGTTCAACCAAATTATAACTGAATTAATTCAATCAAAGTAAAACCTAAAGGGGAATGATAAAAAAAATAGTTCAACAAATCCTAACATGATTAAAATATATAGGTTGGTATATATTCGTTCAAAATGGCTTTTAATTCATTTCAAAATGGCTTTCAGCCTGAGATTAAAAGCTTTTAATTCGTTCACATCATTAATTATTTTATTTTGAAATTGATATGTGATACTACTTCTAAAGCCATTTTACAGATTGTGGTGGGTTAAGAGAGTAAGTACTTTACAAAAACAACAATTTTTTTAAGGTTGAAAAATCAACTGGAAGTTTTTAATCTTTAAAATCGGATTCACAGTGAGATTACTTTGAGATTCAATAAAGGACACAACAACAGCGAAAAGGACACAACAATCAAATATTTCATGAATAAACCTAGATCATCAATCTATCTATTTTTCATTTACAAATAAAATTGATCCACACATAAAAAAAAATTGGAACACAAAAATACATTGTTCACGAAAAGTTCACAAGTCTGTTTTTCTTCTATTCTCTACAGCCTCAAAAAAATCTCATGTCAAAAATCTGATGGGTTAGGGTGAGATTTTTTATAGGATTTGATATTTATATTTTCTACTAAAAAGTCTCACACAATCCCACATATAAAAAAATCCTTCAAAATCAACAAGTTTTTCAATACCATAAGACTTTTTATTATTTGTTTAAAGTCCTGATTGAATACCACTGGATTTGGACACCCTATTTAAAAAGTCCTAAAAGTCTTAATGGAATACCACAAAACTTTTTAGATTATTTAAAAGTCTTAATTGAATACCACAAAACTTATTTAACTTAAAATAGTCTTTTAAAATCCCAATTCAATACCCCCTTAATATGATAAGGGACGGAAATTAAAATTAATTGGAAAAAATGATTTTCCAAAAAAAGAAATCTAAAAAATTATGCAAGTGGAAGGCGCCCACTCGACAATCGCTCCAAAAGCGACGCCTTAACTTCCGTATGAGCGCTCAGACTTTCACGCTGACGTTTGGGCAATCTAATATATAATTATTTCACACCCATTTTTTTATTTTTCCAAATAAAACAAGCTCATAGACTAAAATTAGATGAACTTATATTTTTATCATTTTTTGGATTTGGATGGATATTTTATATCTATTCCCTTGAGTTTGTTGTGTTTGCCATGTGAAAGAGAGAAAATTTAGGTGTAGGAGAAGATTGAGGTATTTTAGTCCAATAAATGTTTCTTTGGTCAATAAAAATATAATTTTAAACGTGGGTAATCTTTTATTTTTACAAAAATTAGTGGGTTATTTTTTGTAATTTGCACAAAGACTTTTCATCCAGCAACTTAGACCATACAATTTATTTTCTTTACTTTGCTATTTTTTAAAACAAGTGCCCTTTACTCGTTAAAGTATTTTCAAAAGTGAAAGACACATGAGGTAGACACACAATAGGATAGGATGTTTTTTTTTTTTTTTTTTTTTTTTTTTTTGGGAATGGTGGAAACCCTATCCCGATTATTTTAGACTCTTATAAGGAACACAGTCCCTGAATTTGAACCAAAACGTTAAGGTCACTCCTATTGAGAACATACAATTGGATAGTTCTAATGCCAAAAATCCTAAACAACCTTGTACACATGAGATAGCAAGGGCCATGATATACACATGACTAGTTTTAAGTTGTAAAATAAGTCAAGTCAATATAATAAACTCAATTATATTAGAAAATTAACTACAGAGCCATCTGAATGAGAAGCATCAACTACGGAGATGTATCATTGCCTGAAATTTACAACACATAAAAAATCTTTGCAGATTATTCAGGTCATGGAATTACAAACAAATTAGAAAATTAAAAATTACAGAAAATGTTACGTGCAATTCTTTTGTATAATTTTATCTAGTTAAAATACCAGTATCATAAATTATGATATTTTAATAACTTTAATTAACAAGCAAAAGTAATAACATGCATTTAATTTTATTTTACTGATCAATGTTTCCTTTTACTTGCAGTTTGTCAAGAAAGAAACTTTCATAATCTGTGAGAAAGGAAGGCCATTTTGGTGCATCGAATTGGTAAAATTATTTAAGGGAAAAAAAATAATCAAAGTAGCAGTGAATGTTTTTTATCAAACACAAGCACATATTCATCAAACAAGACGAAGTACCCTACATTATCTGGTGATAATAGTTCCAAACAAACTGGTAGTAACAGGCGGCAATGGAACGGATATCGATTTATTGTAAAAGTCTCTCCAATTTTCACTTGCAAGATAATACTTAAGCGGATTTGGTATAGAAGCGGATCCCGACAGCCAAGCCCAAGATTAGCAGAGGAACTAGGAACTGAAGGAGCTTTATAATAAACTCCGGTGTCTTGTCTTGGTTGTAGTGAGGCTGCTTGGGCGGAGTGTACTTAGTCTTGGTGGGAATGGTTGATGTATCAATGTCACCCACGTAGAACTCATCCATCATTGCTTTTGCACTGCTACTGTGACCGACATCCTCAAAGTCATCAGTTGCATCCTTTCCTGCAACCCAAACATCACAACTGGGCATCAATATATACTACCGACTAAGCCGAGCAGAAATGAGACAATATTAGTTCATGTCAAAAATCGTTGGAGTTTCTAATGTACCTGTTGCAGACAACAAAACCTCGTCACCACCAGGATGGTCATCCAAGAACTTGGTCACGTCATATACCTGTTTGACACATTAATACAGGATTCAAGGATAATGCAAATGACAATCATCTGATGCCATGTCAAAATTAATTCAAGGTTACTGCAGGCAGATTATAACTTTACTTTCTTAATTTTCTATCTGAAAACTACAAAAAGTGATGATCATGATCAGTGTTGTTAGAGGTGATGTGAGGCGCACCTCAAGGTGCATGAGGCGTTCGGCCATGCGCCTCGAGACAGCTGAGGCGAGGCGAAACAACGTCGATGAGGCGAAGCGAGACGCAGTGAAGCAAGCTGAGGTGCACGAAGCGAGGGTGACCAATAGAAAAATTCGATAATAAATTATATTTTGTTATTTGACAAATAATACCATTAATCATTAATTATAAAACAAATATAACATAAATTTTATTATTTAATATTATATTTTATAATTCCAATTTCATAATGCAAAATCATAAATATAAAATTATTATTAATAAATACGCGCATCATGTCTATGAGGTGTGAACATCTCGATTCGCGCCTCGCACCTCGCTTTTTAGGGTCCCGTCGCCTCAATGCGCCTCTCGTCTTTAACAACATCAATCATGATAAGCTCCCATCTCCTATTAATAGTCTTCACTCTATAAGCAAATTATCCATGGAGTAAGAGTTACAATGCAACCTACTAGCACTCTCACAAGAAATCCCAATGATTATAAGAAATCTGTTTCTCATCGCACAGAAAATAACAAACTGACTAAACGTTACATGCTATAATCAATTCTGGTGGAGCAGTATAAGAACATTCTAAACAGACATGTCAAACAGAACCAGTAAATCCAAATAATCCAATGAAGAAGCAAAAATAAAAAATGAAAAACCACAAAAGATCGCGGTAATCTAAGCAAATGTGTGAACCGTAGACTACCTCTGTGTCCTTAATAACCATAAATTATGTATTTGAAATAAAGAGGGCTCACAAATGGATCCGTAAGTTAAAACTATTGATTTCACATCCTAATCTCTCAAGAAATATAAACAGATCCGATTCATTACTAACTCCACTCGGACATTTAAAATGAAAATTCTGGATATCACACATCAATTATAAAAACAACAATGAAAGGGGGAGAAAACTAAACTACCAAAGTTGGAAAAATAAATTGCATCATCATCCCAATCATCCACATCCAAATCAAATAGTCATATCTCTAACAGAGATCTTGCACACAGATTAAAAAATCTCCAAACAAAGTCATTAAGTCATCAAAGAATTAAATGAAATACAAACTAAACAATCCAGTGGCAAAATATTGAAAATAATGATCCATCAAGATCCAATAAGCTCAATTATGCAGCTATTAAGAGGGGTGGGGTGGTCCCAAAAAAAGAAAAAAAAAAAAAAAAAGAACCCATCAATGGTTACCTTGCCCTCAATAACAAGCCAACAGTCCTTACGGTCGTTGTGCTCAGAAACCTGAGCCAAAGTATAAACCTTGCCCCCATCACCCATTTGCTTCTCTTAGCAAACAAAAAAAAGGTAAGATTTTAAAAGAAAAAGAAAATGAAACTTTAAAGTTGAGTAGCTGAGTTAGGAGGGGTGGATTTGGGAACAAGGAGGGGAAGAGAGTTGTTGGTGAAGTAGAATTGAATTTTCCAATGGTGGGGTTACTGTGTGTGGTTGGTGAGAGGTGGGTTGGTTTTGTCTTCAACTACATTTTTTTTTCGATTTTGTGTTTTTGCCCCTTTACTTTCATTTTATTTCAATTGTTGCCGGTTCTTTTGATACCTTAATTAAAGTATAAAACCTTAATTAAAGTATAAAACCTTCATTATGCAACGGTATTAGGATATTATAAATTTTTTTTTAACACACAAAGCTTTCATCTCCTTCTCATTTTTCTCTGAAAAAAAGGGTTGGTGAAAGACGTTTCTTAAGATATTTTGATTTTCTTATCTCTCACTCGTTTGTGAGCCTCTTATTCTTCCCAGTTTTCTTATTTTTTTTCTTCTTTCTCATCTTACCTTATGTGTTAAATCCTCAGTTCTAAGTTTATAGGTCTTCTGGGTAAGCCAACTACAACATAACCTTCCTTTTGTGATGGATATAGAAGATCTCATTAAGTTATGTAGCTCAATGTCTATAGAGGGGAATAAGGAGAGACTATCAATCTCTGTTAGGTGCAGATATACCTGCACATTACTGCTGCTTTAACAGGGGATTAGATTAGGAATTATTATTAGATTAGAAATAATTATTAGTTGTTAATAAGGATATTGCATATCCAATAGACTTAGGAATAATTATTAGTTGTTAATAAGGATATTGCATATCCAATAGACGTAGGGATACTCTTAAATCTTTCTATTTAAAGGGGATTATTCTTAATAATAAAGCAGTGAATTATTAAATCAACGTGAGTTGTGGAGGCCTAGGGTTCCTCGAATTACCCAAATAAGTCGCTATAGGGAGGCCACACAAGTCTGATCCAGGCTCTCTTCCTGTCAACAAACCTGTAACAAGAGCAACTCAACAGACACCTAACAACTTGGTATCAGAGCCAGGCATGTCCGACCAAAGCCTCGACCGAATGGAATACCAAATAGTGTCCCTTAATGAAGCGATACAAGCAAGTGAATAAAGAACGCAACAGGCACTGGAGAAAATGATGCAAGCAATGACCACAATGACTTCCCAGTTTGAAGGCTTTTCCAAACGAGGCAGTGGGGGCATGAAGAAGATTCAACATCAGCACACATGGGTAAAAAATGGACGATCTGAGTCAATGACCAATGTCACATCATGTACCAGTTCAACAATGACCAAACTGGACTTTCCACGATATGATGGGCATGACGATCCCACCTCCTGGATTTGTCGAGTTGAGCAATTTTTTGAGTTTCAAAGAACGGGAGAAGGTGACAAAGTCTCATTAGCTGCGTACCATCTGGATGGAGATGTGCAAATGTGGTACCAACAATTAAAGGGAAGAACCGCAACACTCAGTTGGATAAATTAAAACAAGAACTGCACTTATGTTATGGACCAACCACGTTCCAAAACTTTTTTGGGGACTTGAAAAAGCTACGCCAAGAAGGGGAAGTAAGGAAATATTACCTCGAATTTAGTAAGCTTTTGAGTAGAGTTGGAAGCTTGACAGAGGAACAACAGATTGGGTGTTTTATTAGTGGTTGAAGGACTATATTCGGACAGAAGTACATGTAACCAGCCCAGCCACCCTAAGTGCAGCAGTTGGTGTAGCCATGTTGTATGAAGAGCGAAAATTGAGCTTGAAGAAAACCTTAACAATGGAAAATCACAGGCAAACCAATAATATAAGTAATCAACTAGCCTCCTTACCAATTTCTGTCAAACCAAGAACACCTACTATCAAAAGACTAACCCCGCTGAGATGAGGGAAAGACGTGAAAAGGGTATACGTTTCAATTGCGATGAGAAGTTTACCTCGGGACATCGTTGTAAAAAGTTGTTTTTGATATAAGTGATTTATTTCAATGAAGAAACTGACAGCGAATGACCCTACCACAACACCGACAGTGCAAACAGTGAGTCGCATAGAAACCAGAAATCAGTATTCATGCGATTTCAGGGACTCCAGCTTCTAAAATCATGTGATTCAAAGGAAAATTAATAGGTCAGGAAATCACAATACTAGTGGATTCGGTAGCAGCCACAATTTCTTAAACACTCAAGTTGCAAGACAACTCGGGTTGGATGTGAACAAACGAGATCCATTTGAAGTGGCAGTGGCCAATGGCAACATATTACAAGGAGAAAGAAGTTGTTCTGAGGTGATAATCACTGTTCAGGGATGAGAATTTTCAATAGATTTTCTATTGTTGCCAATTGAAGGGTACATTGCAGTTTTAGGTACTCAATGGCTACAGACTTTGGGACCCATAATATGGGACTTCAAGGAACTATACATGAGGTTTTCAATGGGAGACAATGAGATTTTGTTACAAGGGTTGAAGGGGCCAAAAAATTATTTTAGCAATGGTCAACAAGTGGAGAAGGAACTTAGAAAACAGAAAAAGGCATACATATTGCAGTTGCACGCCATCTGTTTGGGAGCAGACCGAGGGGATACAACAATGACTAATCCGGAACTGCAGTAAATTCTGGACCTATTCTAGGGCATCTTCAAGGAACCAACAGGGTTGCTCCCTAAGCGATATCAGGACCATCGGATACCTTGCTGCAAGATAAAGGGTCTGTTAATGTGAAACCTTATCAATATCCACATTACCAAAAGAATGAAATAGAGAAGATTGTAGACAACCTCTTAACAACAAGATTGATTCGAAATAGCACCAGCCCATACTCATCTCCTGTTATTTTGGTAAAAAACACGATGGCTCTTGGAGACTATATGTGGATTATCGTTCGTTGAATGGGATCACAATCAAAGATAAGTTTCCAATTCCTGTTATTGATGAACTTTTAGATGAGTTGAATGAGGCTAAATATTTCACAAAGCTTGATCTCAGGTCCGGTTACCATCAGATTCGAATGCACCCGGAAGATGTGGAAAAAATGGCATTTCGAACTCATCATGGACATTACGAGTTCTTGGTTATTCCATTCGGCTTAACAAACGCTCCTGTAACTTTTCAAGCTCTCCTGAATGAGGTGTTCAAAGATGTCACCAGGAAATTTGTGCTGGTATTCTTTGACGACATATTGATATATAGCCCGGACTGGGAGACACATCTGCAGTATGTAGAGACAGTTTTCCGATTAATCGAACAAAATCAGCTATTTGTCAAGAAGGAAAAGTGCAGTTTCGGGCAGATCGAGGTTAGTTATTTGGGTCACATAATTTCACGGGAGGGCGTTGCTATGGATCCAGAGAAGGCATCAACTATTGTTGCTTGTCCGAAACCAAGAAATCTAAAAAGGTTGCGCGGGTTCCTTGGTCTAACAGGATACTATCAGAAATTCATAGGAAATTACGGAGTGATTGTTCAACCCCTAACACAGATTTTTAAAGAAAGACTCTTTTGTTTGGACCCCAGCAGCAGAACACGCCTTCGATGATCTAAAAAAGGCCATGATAACAGGCCATGTCTTGGCTTTACCAGATTTCTCACGCCCATTCATAGTTGAATGTGATGCGTCTGGTGTGGGGTTATGGGCCGTTCTATTGCAAAAAAATCGCCCTATCGCTTTCTTCAGCCAATCTCTAAAGGGAAAGAATTTATCCCTCTCAACGTACGAGAATGAGATGCTAGCATTAGTCCAAGCCATCCAAAAATGGAGACCATATCTCCTGGGTTCTCGTTTCACAGTTCGAACAGACCAGAAAACTCTCCAATACTTATGGGATCAAGCCATAACAACCACTGCTCAACAAAAATGGTTATTAAAAATCATGGGATATGACTTCAAGGTTAAGTACAAAAAGGGAAGGAAAACATTGTGGCAGATGGGTTGTCGGAAATGAATGAAGGGGAGCTTCATGCCGTGTCAAAAGTAATTCCACTGTCGTTGGATACAATTGAGGAAGATGTAAGAGCTGATCCAGAACTCCAGACTTTACAAAGAAATATTGAACAGGGAGAAGTTGTAGGGCCATAGACAGTAAGAGATCCAGTTATCTTCTTTAAAGGCATAATTTTCTTACAAGTTACATCACCTTTGATCCAACTTATCATTCGAGAGTTCCATGATAACACGCATGAAGGGATACACAAGACACTCCACCGGATCAAGTCAGTTTTTTACTAGAAGAAAATGCGGGAGCTGGTACAACAATTCATTAAGGAATATGGGGTCTGTCAGCGGCATAAAGTCTCTCTCACACGGCCCGCAGGTTTACTCAGTCCACTCCCAATTCCGACGCAAGTGTGGAGTGATATATCTATGGATTTTTATTGAAGGATTGCTAATTTCAAAAGGGAAATCTACTATATTGTTGTGGTCGATCTTTTGTCGAAGTATGCTCATTTCATCCCTATCAGACATCCCTACACAACGGCAATTTTTTGAGCATGTGTTTAAATTTCATGGGTTGCCTGAATCCATTGTCTGTGATCAAGATCATGTGTTCACAAGCATTTTTTGGAAGGAATTATTTCAGTTAGGGGGAACTAAATTCAATTTCAGCACAACATATCATCCCCAAACGGAATGCCAAACTGAAGTTGTTAATCGGACCCTTGAGATGTACATTCGTTGTTTCTCCAGTAATAACCCGAATGAGTGGCAGACTTGGCTGCCTTAGGTGGAATTTTGCTACAACACCAGCCAACACAAGTCCACGGGCATGACACCATTTGAGTTAGTTTATGGCAGGAAACCCCCAAATCTCTTATCTTATGTTCCAGGTACAGCTCGGGTGGACTCAGTGGAGCATTATCTTCTTGCGAGAGATAGGACATTGCAAGAAGCCAGGGAAAATCTGAAGGCGGCTCAAAATCGAATGAAACTCATCTATGACTCAATCACACCCATTGCCAATTCAACGTGGGCGATTGGGTGTACCTTAAGCTCCAACCATACAGGCAAACAACAGCAGCAGAAAAGAAAAGAAACAATACGCTCGCGGAAAAGTTCTTCGGGCCATTTCAAGTTGTTGAAAGAATTAGACCAGTAGCTTACAAATTACAACTACTAACATCTGCCAAGCTACACCCAGCTTTTCATGTCTCTAAGCTTAAGCATATGGTGGGAGATAACAATGTGATAGAAACGTCATTGCCTGAGTATTTGACCAACGAAACGGAAGTGCTTCCAATACCCTTGGCCGTGCTGGACGCAAGAAAGCTTCTGGCAGAGATGAAATTTTGGTCAATTGGCAGGACTATTCACTGGTCGATGCTACTTGGGAATCTCGTGAAGAATTTCAGCTTCGATATCCTTATTCACCCTTGAGGACAAAGGTGTTTTCAAGGGGGAAGGAAGTTGTTAGATGCAGGTATATCTGCACATTACTGCTGCTTTAACATGGGATTAGATTAGGAATTACTATTAGATTAGGAATAGTTATTAGTTGTTAATAAGGATATTGCATATGCAATAGACTTAGGAATAATTATTAGTTGTTAATAAGGATATCCAATAGACTTAGGGATACTCTTAAATCTCTCTATTTAAAGGGGATTATTCTTAATAATAAAGTAGCGAATTATTAAATCAACGTGAGTTGTGTGGGGCCTAGGGTTCCTCGAATTACCTAAATAAGTCGCTATGGGGAGGCCACGCAAGTCCGATCTAGGCTCGCTTTATGTCAACAAACCTGTAACAAGAGCAACTCAACAGACACCTAACAATCTCCCTAGCAAGAACTGGAAAGAATCAGAGGAAATGATGGATTTTTCCTAGTGGGGAAGGTGCTCTCTCTAAAGTTAGTGAATAGAGAAGCCTTCAAGATCACAGTAAAACAGGCTTGGAAGCTATTACATGGTGTTAAGGTGGAGAATTTAGGTAACAATAAGTTCCTATTTCAATTCTTCAGTGAAGGGGATCAGAGAAGAATATTAAATGCAAGGCCCTAGAATTTTGATAATTCCTTGATTGTATTGTCAAAGATAACATGATGTGGAAAGCTGTCACAACAAAAATTTGAAAAAACATCTATTTGTATCCAGTTGCATAATGTACCGATCATGTGTATGAATGAGAATGTTGTAAAGTTTTTAGGAGGCCGGATAGGAGAAGTGGTAGAAGTAGATATGGGGAATTCTGGAAGCTTCATGGGAAAATATGTAAGAGTCTGAGTTTGACTGGTGGTAACCAAACCTCTAATAAAATGTTTATTTTTTTTATCAATCCAAGAAGGGGACTGAAACTATTATTCATGTTCTATATGCGAAGTTTTCTGAATTCTGTTTCTGGTGTGGTCTGATGGGCCATTATTTTAGAGAATGTGGTGAGAAGCTTAATGATGCTGAAAGAGACAACCAGAGAGACAAGTTGAAGTTTGGGGCTTGGATGAGAGCTTTTCCATCACGAGATTAGAATAAAGGTTCACAAAGTAGAGGAATTTTGGAAAGTAAGAATCAGCCTAAACCAGTTGTAGAACCATGCATGCCTAAGAAGCACCACACTGAACATATTCAAACAGAAGCTTACTCGATGGAAAAGTCTCAAGAAAACTTTGTTCTCCATCATCAATATCATCTTATAAAACCAAATCCTAAAAAACCAAACACCATTATCACAACCTCAAACCAAAATTTTGACCTACCTTCTGAATGGGTGTCAGAAACAGAAGCAAAACCCATACTTATTGAAAGAAAGACAGGTTATACTTTTAATGCTGCTGATCCTGAGATATGGAAGACTGTCAAGTCAGGAAGCAGAGATTTCCTAGGAACTAGGTATGCAGATACTAAGGGAAAAGGTGGGAATGTAATTTTGGCAGGTATACAAATGGATGAGAAATGCAAAAGTTTTGATGACAGTGGGCTAGAGACCAAACATTCGGGCATGGGTAAGGAGGGGGCTCAAAAAATAGAGTAGTTAGAAAATGGAAAGCATCGGCTCAATGCCCCATAAACCAGATCCCTACAGATATGAGTCAACAGGGGAAAAGATAGTGTTAGAAAAGACAGAAGATGTGGTGCATGAAGCGAAGACCAAGAGGATGAAAGCGACGAATAATACTATGCTAACTGACTTCCAGATTTGTTCTCTAGAAGGACTTAATCACGAAAGGGGGAATTCAAAAATGAAAATGAGCTTCTTTAGGAGAAAGATGAGGGGAAAGCAAAATCGATGAAGGCTGCGAGGCAGCCTCACCGAGATCAATGAGGATCTTATGCTCGAATGTTTGGGGATTATGGAATATCCGGGTGTTCAGGGGTCTAAGGGTGATTCTCCGAAATAATAAACCTGATCTTTTGTTTGTTTGTGAAATAAAAATGTCAGAAGGTCAAATGGAAAATTTAAAAAATAAGATTGGGTATGGTAATTGTTTTACAGTCCCGCGAATGGGGCTAAGTGGGGGTTTGACTCTGTTATGGAACTGGGAACTAAATGTTAGCATTTTGTCATATAGCATACACCATGTGGACTCAATTGTTCAAAGTTTTAAGGGGCAGATATGGAGGTTTACATGAGTCTATAGACACTGTAAAAATAGTCAAAAGTGCACACCTGGAAGTTGTTGAGAAAGTTAGCAGGTATGAGGGATTTACCTTGGATCTGTGAAGGAGATTTTAATGAAGTTTTAGATCTTACTGAAAAACTGGGTGGAGCTGAAAGAAGTTTGGAATTAATGGCTAATTTTAGAAACTCAGTTGATGAATATGACCTTGAGGACTTGGACCGGAGAGAAAATCATTTTACTTGGTCTAATAGAAGGTTTGGTAAAGAATACACACTGATCCAATAAAGACTGGACATGTATTTTGGCAACTCTAAGGCTGTGTTTGGTTGGGGGTTTTGGAGGGGAGGGGAGGGGAGGGGAGGGGAGGGATTATTTTAAATTTTGTTTGTTTGGTTCAATTTTTTGAAGGGGAGGGGAGGGGAGCAAAATCCCTCCTAAGTCAATTTTAGCTCCCCTCCAAAAGTGGGGGGTTTTGGAGAGGAGAGAAAGTGATGAATTAAAATTTTAAATGTAATTACTAAATTATCCCTACTTATATTGTTTTACTTTTATTTATAATATGCTATAAGGATAAAATAGTAAATTAGTTTTAAAATCTCTTCACAATCAAACATATATTTAATTAAAAACCCTCATCTCCCCTCCCCTCCCCTCCTTTGAACCAAACATATATTTAATTAAAATCTCTCCCCTCCCCTCCCCTCCACTCCATTAAAATCCCTCCCCTCCTCTCCCCTCCCATCCCCTTCGTTGAACCAAACAGACCCTAAGTGGAGTACTTTGAATTTTTCTTTATCTGTTCTGAATTTGACGGCTTGAAACTCAGACCATCATCCAATCCTTTTAGAGATTGTTGAAAGATCATGCACAAATATGGTTGGCATGAACAAAGAAAGAAGAATTTTTTATGAAGATTTTTGGAGCTCTAAATCACAATGTATAGAGATAATTAAGGTTTGTTGGAGACAAGATGACACTCAACAGCAAGGGGACTCAATTCAAGTTTTTAAAAATAAAGTAGACAGATCACATGAGAGACTAAGGAGGTGGAGTAAAGTTGTGTTTGGAAAGAAGAGGAAGATGATGAATGGGCTATCTAAGAAATTAGAAAGGTTGATGCAAGAAGGCAAGAAATAGAACGGGCATTAAATTATTGAGATCGAAAAAAGATTGATAAATTTCTCATTGACGAAGAAATTTATTGGAAACAGCGATCACGGGTATCCTAGTTGAATGAGGGAGATAGAAACACAAAGTTTTTTCATGTTAAGGCCTCTGAACGAAGAAGACGAAATGAAATAAAATGACTACTTGATGAACAACAACAGTGGGTCACAGAGGAAAGCGATATCGAGAAAGTTGCTTGCAAAACTTTGAGCGGTTGTTCTCAACCACAAACCCACATCCTCATCAGCTTAAAGCTGCAGTAAGGGGTTTAACTACCAGAGTTACGAAAGAAATGAATGAGCATTTGAACTCACCTTTTACAGCTGAGGAGATTTCAGAAGCTCTTAAAGGAATGCACCCTACTAAAGCCCCGGGTCCAGATGGTCTTCCAGAAGTCTTCTTCCAAAATCATTGGAATACAGTTGGGAAATAGGTTTTCCACACATGTCTCGCAGTTCAAAACCTACATAAGGATATCTCTAGTCTGAATCACACATTTTTAGTCTTAATTCCAAATAAAATAAGCCAAAAGTTATGGTCGGCTTTATGCCCATAAGCTTGTGTAATGTCATTTGCCGAGTTATATCAAAGACTATGGCAAACAGATTGAAGGGCCTACTTGAGGTACTGATTTCTGAGAACCAATGTGCTTTCATACGGCATAGATTAATCACAGATAATATAATAGTATAATATGATTGTATTCAAAAAGTGAGGAAGAGGACTAAATGAAAGAAATGATTGGTGGCCCTAAAGCTAGATATAAGTAAGGCTAATGATATAGTGAAGTGGATTTTTATTGATAGAGTGTTGCAGAAGTTGGGTTTTTCAAAACAGTGGAGGGGCTTTGTCATGAATTGTATCTCTTCACCAACATTCTTAATAATCATAAACGGGAAGTCTTCAAGAATAATCAAACCAATAAGAGGATTAAGATAGAGGTGCCCTCTATCGCCGTACTTATTCATTCTTTGTGCAGAGGCCTTCTCTTCACTTCTGTATAAAGTAGTGGAAGACAAGCAGTTACCGGGGATAAATTTTGGATAGCAAATCACTTTGTCTCATTTATTGTTTACATACGACAACTTGGTGTTCTCTCAGGCATCGGTGCAGAAATACAGATTTCTAAAGGAAATTTTTGATTGGTATGCTACTACCTCAAGGAAAATCTTCAATTACGACAAGTCTTCTTTAATATTCAGCCTCAACACACCCACAGGAATCTGAGCAGAAGTGAAAGAGATTTTCAGGCTTAACACAGCTTCACCTTATGATAAGTATTTAGGTCTCCCGTCGATGATCAGTCGAAATAAAAAATCCATTTTCAATGGCATCAAATAGAGGATTATTGGCAAATTGAAATATTGGCAGAGTAATTTCTTATTTATTGGGGGAAAGGAAGTCCTTATCAAGGCAGTGGCCCAAGCCATCCCGTCTTACGCCACGAGCGTAGTCAAGATCCCAGAAAGCTTGTGCAAGGAAATTCATCGGAAACTTACAGCGTACTGGTGGAGTTCAACTCAAAAGGAGAGGAAGATTTACTGGGCAGGGTGGCATAAGATGTGCCTATCAAATAGAGACGGGGGTATGGGCTTTAGGGATCTAGAGGGTTTCTGTAGGACACAGATGTTGGACGACGCTGTTCCGGGCTTGCGACCCGGTAGGGAGTACGGAGTAGCCCGCGGGGGACTAAACCGGAGAAATAACATGGAGTCGCCACCCGGTGTGAACCGGGAAAATGATTTAAGGCCGCACTCACCCCTCGCAAGGGAAGACCTCAAATCGTTGGGTTTGGAATGGACCCTTACTTATGCCACTTGTAATAAAATGATTTGTGCAATAATTTAATCGAGTCTAGCAACATATATTCTTAAGGGGTAATTTACTCCTAAGTTTGCATGCATGAATCAAAGGTTCATCTAAGTTCACATGTAACACGATTTTCATGTTTGCATACAACCTATTTGCATGTAATCTATGTCCAAATTTGCATGTATAAAGGTAAATTAACATACGGCAAACATACAACTTAATAAGCACATTGTACTCATACATGTGGGGAATACAGATAAATGGCAATTGCACAATCATGCGTAATAAAGAGACGCAATCAGGTTCGTAATACAAAGGAATAACTAATAGGGCAATTATGCATAAAGTATGATAAAAAAATGACTCAGTTCAGTGTGTGCGCGTTTGCGTAGCGTTCGTAAACGCGTTCGAACGATAAACAGAAGGTTCGCGTTCGTGTAGCGTTTGAAAACGCGTTCGAACGGAACCAGACCTGATGAATGATAAAACTACGAAAATACGTGCGCGTTCGAGTAGCGTCCGAAAATGCATTCGAACGGTAAACAGGAGGTTCGCGTTCGTATAGCGTTTGAGAATGCGTTCGAACGGAACCGGACCTGATGCACGATAAAACCACAAAAATGCGTGCGCGTTCGAGTAGCGTCATAAAACGCGTTCGAAGGGTGAACAGAAGGTTCGTGTTCGTATAACGTTCGAGAACGCGTTCGAACGGAACCAGACCTGATGCATACAACACATACATAGACAAACAAATCCACGATGTAGGACCTCACGTGTCTGATTGAACTCATTTTCATCCAATCGTGTGTACCTCGTCCGGCGCGGCAAAGCATCGTGGTAAAAGATTTTAACCTCGAAATGGACGACCTTTAATCCAACTTACTAAGCCCAAGCGCATCACATCATAATGCATATAAAAATAAAGATAACAATATCGGACTTCGTATACCCGATTGAACATATCCCACATTCAACTGACTATACATCATCCGGCGCAGCAAAACATCGTGGTAAAGGATTTTAACCTCTCAAAATAGAGGACCTTTAATCGCACTTACTAAGCCCATGCGCAAACAACACAAGACATATATAAAAAGTAAGGACAACGATATCGGACTTCGTGTATCCGATTAAACATATCTCGCATCCAATCGAATATACATTATCCGGCGCGGCAAAGCATCGTGGTAAAAAGGTTTTAACCTCTCAAAATAGAGGACCTTTAATCGCACTTACTAAGCCTATGCGCAAACAACACAATACATCTATAAAAAATTAAAGACAACGATATCGGACTTCGTGTATCCGATTGAACTTATCTCACATCCAATCGAATATACATTATCCGGCGCGGCAAAGCATCGTGGTAAAGGGTTTTAACATCTCAAAATAGAGGACATTTAATCGCACTTACTAAGCCCATGCGCTTTATCTCATTATTACACAAACAAATAACATGAGGAAATCAAATAGCGAATAATAGACAAATCAAAACAACATAAAATGAAATATGCGCCGTTTACTGAAGTGGTACGTGGAGTTGTATCCCGAGTACAGATCATACTACCGTCCATTCGGAATCGGCTATGAAATTTATGTCCGGGTTTCCATCCTATATACCACGAGAGGCGACACATTTTTCATTTTATTCAAGGGCCACAACATACATCATTTTACAATTCATTCATTTTCTATCTATTCAAGGGCCACAACATGCTTCACTCTACAATAATCATGCAAATGAGACTCAATAAACGATAAAAATATAAATGAAAATGAATGTGAAAAGTACCCTCATGTCTAAACTTTTATGTCGACTTTCGGACTCGCGTTTCACGGTGATCGGAATGGCCAAAGCTCCGTAACTTTCTGGTTCACTGGTTTGCGTTTTTCCTCGCTGTTTCGCTGCTCAAGCTACTGTTTTTGCTCCGTTTTGCTGCTGTTTTGCTGCTGTACTTCTGATGTATCTTGGTCACTATTTTTGGTGTTTTAGGCTACTGTTTTGGGTGTTTTTAAAGGCTTTAAGAGCAGTTTTTTTAATTATTATTTTAGGGATTAAAAGTGCAGTTTTTAGTCACTGGTTTAGGTGATTTAGAGGCTGTTTTTGGGCTGCTGTATAGGGGCTATTTTTCGGTGATGTGTGCTGCTGTATAGGGGCTGTTTTTCAGTGATGGGTGCTGCTGTATATAGGCTGTTTTTCGGTAATGTGTGCTGCTGTATAGGGGATGTTCAGTGGTGTTTCAGGTTGTAATGTTTTCGGCAATGGAGGGGTTTATGGGGCTGTGATTTTCGGCTAAAGGTGTAGGAGGAGAGATATATTTACTTGTTGTATGCGTGAATCAAGAGGCTTTTTTCTTGCTGTATGCGTGTGAGTGAGAGGATGCAAGGGTTGGGAGAGGTTGGTTTTTTATAGGCAAAGGGGGTAGGGCTACTCTTTGCTTGACAAGGAAAGGGATTTGGCATTTAATGGGGATTTGATTTTGTGTCAAACAAGGAAATCCTAAGATTGAGGGGGGACAAAATTAGTTCAATTTAGGAAGTCAATATATTTAATTTGTGTTGTTTAGGCATAATATTTGTTAAGTTAGGAATACAATATTTTTAATTAGGAATAATATTTTGTTGATTGATTTTAATTTGGTATATGACTTAATTAATTATTTTATTTAATTGGGTTGTATTTCGAGGGCCTTGGGCGTGTGGGCCAAGTGTGGTGGGCTAGGTGTTGTGTTGGTTTGGTGAGTGGGTTTGGGCCAAGGTTAAATGGTTCTGGGTTTTTTAGGCCAAATGTGCTTTAAAACGGAGGTCCAACGAGTGAGCTTGGAGCTAAACAAGTGGATAAAATTTAATGAAATACCGATTCCCTTCCAACGACCAACTTCCTCAACTAAAAAAGGTAGTGCCTCCAAATGAGACTCATCATAGGGACTCACATGCAAAAATGCAATGCCTACAGTCGCCCCCACTTTGATGGGACTTGTGCAGTGTGTGACTTTGAACAATCCTATCAAAGTTATGCAATGCATTTTCACTTACCTGGCTCGCCAACTGCCAAAAATGTGGGCCTCGACCCTGGGACGCATCCCAAAACTAACGATGTAGGGGGCCAACGACCCTGGGACGCATCCCGATAACTGCAACCGACAACGGGGGCCTCGACCCTGGGACGTATCCCGATAATATTGCCAATATGGGTCACGACCCTGGGACGCATCCCCGAAACTGATGGTGATATGGGTTACAACCCTGGGACGCATCCCCAAAACCGCTGATGAAGTGGGTTACAACCCTGGGACGCATCCTCGAAACTGCTGATGTGGGCCTCACCTCTTGGGACTCATCCCCAAAACTGAAACTGCGCTGACGCTGCTTTTGATTAGCTCATCTCTGCCGCTTCCTCTTTTCTCCTTCGAACCTGCAAATACAAAACAAAACAAACACGAAGAGAATGCAAGGTATGTTACGTGTATGTATGCATGAATAATTTTCTTATTCCGTTGGGTTAGGTCTTCCGTCAATCTTCCTGATGACTGCTCAGTTTCTCTCCCTTAGGCAAAGTACTGCTTCAATCTATCTACGTTGATCGGCTCGGTGAACTCATTCCCTTCCAAGTCTGACAGTCTCACTGCTCCATTTCCCATTACTTTCTGCACTATGTAAGGTCATTCCCAGTTAGGTCTGAACTTTCCTCTCGGATCTGTCATCGACGGCTGCGACTGCTTAAGTACCAAATCACCCTTTTTGATATTGGTGGGGCATACCTTCTTGTTGAATGCTCGGGCTAGTCTCTTCTGATACAACTGCATGTGATACAAGGACTTCGTTCTCTTCTCATCCAGCAGTGCTAACTGATCAAACCTCTGTGCGGCCCATTCTTGTTCCGGTAACTCTGCCTCTGCTAATACCCTCATAGATTGTATTTCCACTTCCACTGGCAATACTGCTTCCATTCCATAGACCAAAGAGTAAGGCGTGGCCCCTGTTGCTGTTCTTACTGATGTTCTGTACCCCCACAAAGCATACGGTAGTTTCTCGGCCCAATCTCTGCAGTTTTCTGTCATCTTGGCTAAAATCGTCTTTATAGTCTTGTTGTCTGCCTCAACTGCCCTATTTACTTGCGGCCTGTACGGCGATGACTTGTGATGGCCTATCCCGTATTTCTGTAGCACTGCCTTCATTTCTCCCTGAAACTGAACTCTGTTGTCCGTCACTACATGATGCGACATACTGTACCGACAAATGAGATTCCAAGCTATGAACTTTGCCATCTGCTTTGCTGTAACATTGCGGAATGATTCGGCTTCCACCCACTTTGAGAAGTAATCTACTTCCACTACTATGAAGCGATGCCCATTCGATGCATTCGGTCGAATCTCTCCAATCATATCAATTCCCCATGCTGAGAAAGGCCACGGCTCTTACAACCCGTGCAACTCTGTGTGCGGTAAATGATTCAAATTGCCGTGTGCCTGAAAATTATGACAGTGCTTTACCATCTTCGCACAGTCTGTCTCATTATCTTGCGGGACAGATTCAACCCGTTCATGTGCAGACCACATACCTCGGCGTGTACTTCTTCCATTACTTGTTGAGCCACTTCTTTTCTCGCACACTTCAACTGAATACCGTTTGCTTGCCTCTTGTATAGTTCCCCTTTCAAAATCACATACTGGGAAGCTAATCTCTGAATGGCTATTCTGTCTTTTCTGCCTGCGCCCTCCGAGAGTTCACCGTGTTCCAGATACCTCTGAATGTCATGATACCAAGGTTTACCGTCATCGACCACTATTTCTAGAATTCTCTCTATCTCATAAACAGGTCTTCTTGCTGTTGTCAGTATCAACGGTCTCATCACTAACTTTTCTGGATTTTCCCAAGTCGCTGCAAGTGTAGCCAATGCATCTGCCATCTGATTCTCTTCTCTTGGCAAGTGCTGAAACTTATAATCGGGGATAACCTGTGCCAACTTTCTGAGGTAAAAAAGGTAAGGTTTCAACCGTTCTTCTTTCAATTCCCTTCTCCTCGCATCTGCTGGACTACCAACATAGAATCTCCGTAGACTTCCACACTATCGGCCTTCAAGGCTATCGATGCAGTCAAACCAAAAGCACACGCTTCATACTCGGCCATGTTGTTTGTTACTCTGAATGTCAACCTTTTGGCCAAAGGCAAGGTCTCTCCTTCGGGGGTCACTATCATGATCCCAATTCCGCCTCCTTCGTAATTCACTGCTCCGTCAAAGTACATTCTCCATCCCTGAACTGTTATTGCTTGGATCTCTTCATCATGAAATTCAAACTTATATTGATCCCCTTCAACAGGTTGCAATGCCAGAAACTCTACTACTGCTCGCCCTTTGACCACTTTGGTGGTGAGATACTCAATGTCAAACTCTGTCATCAATACTAACCATCTGCCCAATTTCCCCACTAGCGAAGGCACTGAATGCAGATATTTCAGAGGATTCTCCTTTGCCACTACCTGGATCTTGTAAGACTGGAAATAATGCCATAATTTTCTGGAAGCCCATACCACTGCGAGACAGATTTTCTCTACTTCCTGATAACGAGCCTCATACGAGAGCATCTTCTTACTCAGATAATAGACTGCATGTTCTACCACTGTCTCATCTACCTGTACCATCATTTCCCCAGTGCTTCTGATTCTATGGCCAAGTACAATATCAAAGGTCTGCCCGGTTTCGGAGGTTTCAATACAAGAGGCTGTACCAAGTACTCTCTATCTTGTCGAAGGCTGCTTGACACTGCTCATTCCATTTTACCGGCTGATCGTTTCTCAACAGTTTGAAGATAGGCTCACATACTGACGTCAACTTGGCGATGAACCGACTGATGTACTGAATCTTCCCCAGGAATGCTCTGACTTCCTTCTCAGTCTTCGGTGCCGGTATTTCTGTGATTGCTTTGATCTTTTCAGAGTCTACCTCTATTCCTCCCATTCCCACTGTATGCCCCAGTAATTTTCCAGATGTTACCCCAAACACACATTTCTTGGGATTTAGCCGCAGGTTGTATTTGTCAACTCTCTGAAGGAACCTTTCCAGTGCTTCAATATGCCCAAATCTTGTCTCTGATTTCACCATCATGTCATCCACATACACTTCAATCTCTTTGTGCATCAAGTCATGGAATAGTGTAGTGGCCATCCGCTGATAAGTAGCTCCTGCATTTTTGAGCCCAAATGGCATTACCTTGTAACAATAAGTACCTCATTCTGTGACGAAGGCTGTTTTGTGTTTGTCTTCCTCAGCCATAAGGACCCGATTATACCCTGAAAACCCATCTGCAAATGAATACATGGCAGATAAAGCTGCATTATCAACTAGTACATCAATATGAGGTAGAGGAAAATCATCTTTCGGACAAGCCTTGTTGAGATCTCTGTAGTCCACACACATTCTGACCTTCCCGTCTTTCTTCGGCACCGGCACAATATTAGCCAACCACTCAGGATACTTTACTACTTCCAAGAAACCCACATCTATATGTTTCTTAACTTCCTCTCTGACTTTCTCAACCCATTCTGGTCTCATCCGTCGGAGTTTCTGTTTCACCGGCCTTATATTCAGATAAGTTGGTATTGTGTGCTGGGCAATGCTTCTGTCTACCCCAGGCATGTCCTCGTAGGACTAAGTAAACACTTTGGCATATCTGACCAATACTTCTTCTAATTTCTCCCGCTCTTCAGCGGTAACTTCACTTGCAATCAGAATTTCCTTAGGACTCTCAGGTGTACCAAGGTTAAATACATTTTTTTAGTGGAGCTGATATCAAATATACTCAAGTCATGCAAGTTAGAGGAAATAGACTCAGGCAAATAAGCGAAATGATTATCTTTATTGCTAACAAATGCGGGGGTACACTCAAATAAATCAGGAAGATAAATGTCCTCATCTTCTACAGACACTTCTTCCTCTGCAATCGGATTCTTCTCAGGCTCTTTATCCTCTTCAAGAGTCAAGCTCTCCAACTTCATCAGTTCTTCCTCCCAATTCTCTTCTTCCTTCATCACAATCTCTTCCACCATCGGATTCTTACCCAACATATCTTGGAAAATCTCAAATCCAGGTTTCCACAATCCCATTAACTTCCACCGGTTCAGGCTCCCCTTGATAACCCGAAGCCTTCACAAAACATTCCATCAGTTTCAGACCTTTCTTCTTAACCTTCGTCTTTTCTTCATCAGATGTGTATCCCAAACCCTTACGAGTAGTCTGTCCTCTGAAATCTGTCAATTTTGAACCTTCACCCGGCTCAAACTTCATTTTTTTCATGATCCTAGCCACCCTAGGATCCTCCCATTCCTCAAAAGTTACTGACATCTGAAACCTTGTGAAAGGCTGTATCTCCAAGGCAGCCACGGCATTATCTATCTCAGCTCGGATGGTAACAATACATCCCTCATACGAGAACTTAATCATCTGATGCAAAGTGGAAGGCACGCCCCCAAGTTTGTGAAACCAAGGCATTCCCAACAATAAAGCGAAAGTAGCCGGAATGTCCAACACCGTGAACTCAATTTCGTCTTCAATTGGGCACACTTTAACCACTGCCAAAAAAGTACCTTCAACTCCTCGTTTGCTGTCATCATAAGCTTTGATGGTCATACTGGAGGGGTCCAAATCCATTGCTTTCATACCCAGCTTTGCCAAAATTTTCAACCGGCACACATTGATGGACGAGCCGTCATCCACCATCACACATGATGTTCTCTTGCCTTTTACCTCGGCCCTGATGAACAAAGGTCTATTATGGTTCCTCCCTTTAGCCGGGAGTTCTTCCTCAGAAAAAGTGACTGCCTGCAAAATTTTCTTCTGTACTGATCCCATAAACATCGCCGGATTAGCATACTCCGATACTACTATTTTGCTCAAGGCTTCAACCATAGCCTGCCTGTGCTCATGTGATGAACACAGTAATTCCCAGATGCTGACATATGCCCGAGTCTTTTTCAACTGGCGCATCACTGTATCTCCCTCAGAATTATCCCCATTTTCTGCCACTTCCCTTCCTTCAGTCAACACTTCTTTACCCTTTTCAGTCGTATCATTGTAGAAACGCCCGTTGCGTGTCATACCCCTCACTTCTTCTTCATCACTACTAGAGAAGTCTGCCCAGAAACTCTTCCCATGTTCGGTTTCATCTTCGCTGTTTCTATCCCAAATCCCAAGGCAAACGGCTTGGAGGTCAAAGGATTTGAGGACAAGGTTCTCGGGTAGGCCAGAGTTTATCATATAGGTTGGTGGCGGGACAGAGTGGTAATTTGGTAAAGGGTTCTGGTGTGTGTTGGGGCGTTCTATTTCAGGGTCTGGTATCTTTTTGGAGTCTATAAGGTCTTGGATTTCATGGCGGAGTCAGGCACAGTTGTCGGTATCGGGACCTTTCTGTTGGTGGAATTGTCAATATTAGTTTAGGTTGAGATGTGGTGGTGGAGGTTTTGGGAGTGGTTTGGTTTCTAGGGGTTTCAGAAGTCCTTGTCTCTTCAATTTCTCCAATACCTTGGACAGGGGTCTACCCAAGTTGGAGAATCTCCGGTTTGGAATAGCGCCAATCTCAGCAGAAATGGGATTTGTTCTCGATGTCCCCTCAATGGGCCTCTTGTTCAGACCATAGAATTTTCTATTCTCGGCCTCTTCTTCCTCAATATCCATGACAGTTTCCCTCAACTGTCGAAAATCAGTAATCATGGAGGTCATCCTCCTTAGCTTCCCATAGATAGAGGGCTTGGTGCCCTTGATGATCATTTTTATCTGGTCCTTTTCTGAGGGCCTGGTCTGCATCTTTAAGAGCTGGCTTCTCCAACGGTCTACATACTCCTCGAAACTCTCTTCCGGTTTCTGCCTGGTGTTCTCCAGATCACGGAGTGACATATCTATCTCCAAGTCTGTGACATACTATTTCAAGAATGCATCAGCCAATTCCCTCAAATCTTCCATTACTTTCTTCTCAAGGCTGTGATACCATACCACCGGTGCCCCCTCGAGTGACATTCCGAACATCTTCTGCACATATCGCTTTGTCAAACCCACAGAACTCATAACTGATACATACTGACGGAGATGAACCCTCGGATCCCCATTCCCGTTGAACTTAGCCATATCCAGCATCTTGAACTGAGCAGGAAACTGTTCTTCGAAGGTCATTGCCTCATAATCTAACAATTCTTCATGTTTACCCTTCATTTTGCGGGTAACTGTTTCAACCTGATCCCGAAGCTTCTGAAATTCTGCATGAGACCCAATCACTCTGCCTGTTGCATACTCTGCCATGTCGTCATCAAAAGCGGGGAAATCATCCCCCAACCCATTTGGAGGCTCCTCACGCCTCACATTCTCAGAATTCCCCCCAGCACGGGGTACAGCCATACCAGCCACAGCAGTAGTCAGGGCTTGCAACTGTTCAGTAATTTTGGCGAGACCATTTTCCAACTGATCTATACGGGATACCTCGCTATCGGATGTACTCATATCTGTTACCGGTCTTTTAGTGAGTCTTCCCTATTTCCTTACCCAACAGGAATCTATGATGTCTTTTATAGACATAGAGGGTGTTAACAGGATATATGTATGCATGAGATGAATGAGATGCATGCGATACAAGGAATATATCAATTCATTAAAGTTTTCACAAAAATCGGCCCATCATCATTATAAAAGCTTTTGGGCTAACTGTCATAGGAGTGAACTCGTCCCAGTTTAAATGGCCCAACAAGTTCACATCTTATGGCAAGAAGTCCAACCGTATCCAAATGATAATGTTCCTAAACACAAACATATAATGGCCTATTGGCGTTTCAGAAGCTTTTGGCCCAATCGTCATAAGATACGTTCTTGTCCCAGTTTAAATGGCCCAACAAGCCCATACCTCATGACAAAAGGTTCGCATGGATCCAAACAACAATGTTCCCAAACACAAGCATACAGAGATAGTTTCTATAGAGTGGCCCATCAATATTTCAGAAGCTTTTGGCCCAATTGTCATAGGATACGAACTCGTCCCAGTTTAAATGGCCCAACAAGTACGCATTTCTGACAAGAAGTCCAACTGCATCCAAATGAGGATGGTCCACAAGCACAAGGAAATAGTTGTTATAGGCCATACAACCCCGGTCTACGTGTGGGTTTGTGAGAGTGTAGACAAAGACTCTCGCTGGCGAAGGATTGCCCACAACTAGGTCTCCCCGCTCAAGGGTTTAAGCGACCAAGTAAGCGCACCTTTTTTATGCCTTACAGTACGTGCCAACGAGTTATGGTGTGTGACTGACTGTCAAATGGATTTCCCGTTGTAGATTCCCCAGAGGGAGGGTGGAGAGAGGCTCTCTTAAGTACCCTAGCCTCTTAGGCTCTTATCGCTTGGTGACAGGAATAAACAACGAGTCCTCCAAATTAGTCCATCACAATAGGCCACAAGTAAGTGATTATCAAGGTGCCTTCACAACTTTTCCTTATAGAAAGGTAGTGAATGAGGGAAGACACCAAACCATTACCTAGCCTTAAAAATGCCTTTGATTAAACCCCTTTTAACCCATAGTAGACACGGTTAATTAAAGCACAAATCATAATATTACAAGACATTATTTCGGGGCCAATTCTCTATCCCCAGTGGAGTCGCCAGACTGTAGGACACAGATGTTGGATGACGCTGTTCCGGGCTCGCGGCCCGGTAGGGAGTACGGAGTAGCCCGCGGGGGACTAAACCAGAGAAATACATGGATTTGCCACCCGGTGTGAACCGGGAAAATGATTTAAGGCCGCACTCACCCCTCGCAAGGGAAGACCTCAAACTGTTGGGTTCAGAATGGTCCCTTACTTATGCCACTTGTAATAAAATGATTTGTACAATAATTTAATCGAGTCTAGCAACATATATTCTTAGGGGTAATTTACTCCTAAGTTTGCATGCATGAATCAAAGGTTCATCTAAGTTCACATGTAACACATTTTTCATGTTTGCATACAACCTATTTGCATGTAATCTATGTCCAAATTTGCATGTATAAAGGTAAATTAACATACGACAAGCATACAACTTAATAAGCACATTGTACTCATACATGTGGGGAATACAGATAAATGGCAATTGCACAATCATGCGTATTAAAGAGACACAATCAGGTTCGTAATACAAATGGATAATAGGGCAATTAGTCATAAAGTATGATAAAAAAATGACTCAGTTTAGTGTGTGCGCGTTCGCGTAGCGTTCGTAAATGCGTTCGAACGGTAAACAGAAGGTTCACTGTTTGGACAGCCGTCACCCGGTTGACTCAAAATCCACATGGTAACGTCATTTTTGGCCGTTTTCGCTTATTTCAACTCGGAAATAATTTCTGACAATTCTTCCAACTCCCAAAACACATCTATTACATTCATATGACATCAAATTCATCACAAAAATTTCCAGTTTTACAGAATCTGTTCCAGAAACCAAAAATTCCAATTTTCATGCTTTAAATCCAAATTTTCAAGATTAATCTAATTAATCATAACACCAACCAAATTCACCACTTATGAGCAACCCAAGAATAATTCTAGGCATTAGAAGAGTGGTCATAACACTCTATAATGGAAATATGTCATCAAATGAATAAATTGGTTGAAAATTACACTAATTCCCTCCAATACACTTCACACATGCATCTATACTTTCATATCCAACAACCACAACCAAAAGCCCCAATTTTTCAGATTTAAAGGAACCCTAGAACTATTCTAAGAATTCAAGAAACCATGAAATAAATTTCTAAGCTTGGGTTATAGAAGATTACCTTTTAATCTCTTGATTTCCAAGTTTTTTTCTTGAATTTTTCCTTTATTTCTTCATGGATTTGATCAAACAACCCTAAGCTTTTCTTTCTTTTTGGTTTCGGCAGTGGTTGAAAGAATGAGGAAGATGAAATTTTTTCACCTTAAAAAATTCAAGTTTGCCGACCTTAGGGGCATTTTAGTCAAATAAAAATTTAATCCAATTAAATATATATTAAAATTTATGTTATCCAATCAAAATTGAACACATTAAGTTTAATTAAATCATGCCATTTGAACAAATAATTGGACAAATTTTCATAACATTTACGAAAAAGAGTTATTAATTAATCATTTAAATATTTAACAATTAAATATCCAAATAATCAATTAATATAATTATTATTATATAAGTATTTTTATTTACAATAAATAACAAATACATATATTTATGGCATATGTCAAATTCTCATTTGACGAATAATTAATGTGTATCTAATCGTATTATGTATCAAATATAAATACACAATAATTACGATCGGACAAAATCCCATAATGCATGTGTTATCGTTTAACTGATTAAACGATATGAATTAACTCATTTAATCCGGTGAAGTATTATGAATAATCTGTATTATTCATATCGTGTTGTCCAAGTGCTCAACGAGTACACTTCATATTGTGGGACTCTCTAAGTTTAGGTTTATCCGTCACGTAATCCAATTTCGTGTCCATAATCCACCCATTCATGGATTATGACTACCACGAATAATCTCGCTAAACTATGCAAGTCAAGGTCATTGCATACGTATAATCCCTCTGTCTCAGGCTATCCATATTATACCTGAGATATAGATGAGAACGTCAAATCTGTTCGGTATAATATAGTCGACTTTCAATTTAAGATCTCTAAATAACACTCGGAACTGATTTCTGAAGTTATACCACTGTCACGGATTTACTAGATCGTAAACACGTGCGGATGCCTATGCCCTGTACACAGGACTGATAGATCTTATCTTAATACGCACTGGATATCGTGAGCATCAGTCCACACCCAACGAACAATCGGAGGTCTGATCATGAATAGATCATTGACGTGACTACCATCAAAGTGTGGAGGATAACTCATATATCCCACTGTGGTATCTCAAGTCGAAGGACCATTATGCTCGCTTGACATTGGTGTACCATCTATTAGGAAATCTTCAGTGAGTCGTTCAGTATCTTATCAAATAAACACATACATGTCTATACGAGTCTCCCGAGACTCATGGTTTATTGGGAACCGACCCGTGTTAGTAAATCTTGACCAAGAACTTTATTTAAGGATATACATCTTATAATGTGCTTCCCAATGTCAATTACAAACTACGTTGTAACTGCGCATTATATTATAAATCCTAGGGTCTTTGTCTAATATACACGTATCACTAAACCCGATTTAGTTTCGATCTAATCATAATCAGATATCTAATCGTAATTAGATCGAATAAGTGTATAAAAGACAAGGGTGCTACCATTTATTAGTAATATTATGGAAAATAGAATTGCTCGTATTTATGAATCGGACATAAATACGATCCAGATTGGCACTCCGAGCTCCAACCCTAACATTAGATGCTTAGACCTGACAGCTTCAAACAGATCTCCCCAAAAGCTCTCCCAGTCGATGCAAGAGTGAAGGATTTAATAGATATAGACAACACTTGAGATGAGGAGTTAATACAACATCACTTTGTAAGATCTGATGCTAATGATATTTTAAATATCCCTCTGCTAAGGCAACCAAAAGAAGACAGTATTGTTTAGTATTTTGATGAAATGAGAGTTTTCTCAATGAAAAGTACATAACACATTATCATAGCCGAAAAAAGAGTATGAGCTACTTCAACTTCAATAAATCATGACGAGCATGACAGTGGTATACCTTTGCCAGGAAAGATTAGGATTTTCCTTTGGAGATGTGTAACTAACCTGCTCCCAACTGCTGCAATACTTTTTGAGAAGAGGAATAGCAGTGATGCCTTATGCCAGAGATGTGGAATGCATGTTGAGACCATAGTACATGTTGTGTTTCGATGCAAAGTGATCAAAAATTGTTGGTTGTTGTCCCATTTCAAGAGAAAAATCAAGTGGTACAAAGAAGAAAATTTCAAGGACTTTCTTCAGGTAGGCTTCTCAAGTCTCTCCAAATGCGAAATGGCTCACGCCTCAGCTTTGGTGTGGGCTTGTTGGGGGGCAAGAAATGAAGCCATCTTTCGAGGCACCTTCACAGAAAACGAATTGGTCACGGCTAAAGTAGAAGATGTTGTCGCCTCTTTTGAAATTGTGAATCAACAGAGTGAACTGCATCTTGACAATACTGGCTCACACAATAGCGGATCCTGGACACCTCCTGCAGAGCATGAAATCAAGGTTAATGTTGATGCTGCCACTAGTGAAGAACAGGCAGTGGCGGGGTTGGGTGCCATTATGAGAGATAGCTGAGGAACTATTTTAGCGTGTGTCCTGTACAGAAGTCATTACAAAAGGGATCCCGAATTTGGTGAAGCTGAGGCATTACTCATGGGGATTAGATCAATTAGTCAGCTGAATCTCAGCACTGAGACCATCATCTTTGAATCCGATTCGAAGAGCGTGATCAATCTAGTGCAAGGAAAGACGAGTAGTATTAAGGAGATTGAATGGATCATCACTGACATTCAAAATGCAATCAGTGGAACAAAAACGTTCAGAGTCCAATTTAGGCCTCGAACTTACAATGTCGCAGTTCATAATTTAGCTAAATTTGTAAAAATTATGTCGTGGGTTTATGGAGGGGGGACTTTCCCTTTCTTTTTACCTTATAACTCTTTTCTCCATTTAAAATATGATGAATTTATTTATGGATATTTTTTTAAATATTCAATTGATTATTGGATAGATATGCGTGTTTTCCTGAAATGTTGCTCTTGGATTTGTAGCCTTCAACTTTTGATCCAATGACTTAAATTTTTTCTGATTCTCTATTAAATAAGCCACCACTTAAACCCTATATTTTTTTAACACACATTTTTTCAATATTGATATAATCTTTGAATTTCTTCTCTTATTTTTAACTTTGTCAAATTCATTGATGTGATATATAAATTTGATTTTGTTAATATCAAGATAATTACTTCCACATCTTTTATATTTTTTTATCATCTATCTGGTGAGAAAATTATATTTAATCTTGAGAGAAATTATAAGGATCTAGTGGGTTAAGGCATAAGATTAAAACGAAAAGTGTTTACAAGTGCGAGTCTTTATTGGGTGATTCTAATTCTTGAGTGGACTCATTCTTTTTCTAATAAAATTGATTATCTACATATGACTTAAATAACGCTTGCTCGAATATCAAAATATCGATCTCATGGGATTTTTTTATATTATTTATAATATCTCATTATAAAGAAAATAAATTGGCAGCGGTTACATTATATTCACGTTTCTTACTAACTAGCTCACTCCCTAGAATCTCGAAACTTCCATATTTTAGATTATTGTCTAGCTTAAAGAAACAGAAAGTAATTAATTAGTTGTCTGATTCTTTTTTTAGAAGATTCGTGTCATCAAGGAACTGATATCTCGGGCTTAATCCTTGTATGATCTTTGCTTGCCTTTCCGGAGGAGGATATGAGGCGGAGACCCTGCTAAGGGGTCCTAAACGGAGGTCCTAAGTTCAGACCTTGAATGAATATTTTGGATCAGACCCTTGAGACGTGCCTTCGAAACTAGATTCTGGCACATCCCATTTGAAGTGTGTTTGGCCATGTGTCATGCGCTTCCCAAACACACTCTTTAAATTTCTTACTTATTTATTTTATGTCAGTTCATTTATTTTATTTATTACTGCCTCCGTCTCTTTTTAATAGGCCTCTGGTCTTTTTCCCAACGAAATAAGGGAACATGATTAATGTGGTAAAAAAAAATTAATATACCCCTCATTAACACAACAAAATCCCACTTAAATTCAATAAAGTTATTTATTAAATAAGGGTATATAAGTAAATTTCTTCCTTTAACTCTCTCTAAACAAGGAAATTGGACTATAATTTGGGATTTCCAAAAATAGAAAGATGACATATCAAAAAGGGACGGAGAGAGTATTTACTTTAATTGGGATGGTTATACTAAGAGTGGCAATGAGCTAGGCTCGGGCCGGGCTTATCAAAAATAAAAGTCCGGGCCCGGAAAACGCCCAGGAAGATGACATATCAAAAAGGGACGGAGAGAGTATTTACTTTAATTGGGATGGTTATACTAAGAGTGGCAATGAGCTAGGCTCGGGCCGGGCTTATCAAAAATAAAAGTCCGGGCCCAGGAAAAGCCCGGCCTGGGCGTTTTCCGGGCCGGGCTCGGGCCCGGACTTTATCTGGCCCTTTTTTAAAAAAAATTAAAAAAATTAAAAACTTACAAATACAAAATACATTCACACTATATGCAAAGACAATTCACAAATAAATCAAAAGTTTCATCGATAAATTAACAATTTAAATGCTTCAAACAAATAAAAATATTACAAACATATTAATATATATATATATATGTGTGTATTTTTTTTGTTTAAGCCCAGACCGGGCCGGGCCCGGGCCCGGGCTTTTCTGCCACCCTTAGGTTATACACCCATAGTTTAGTTAATTTTACTTGTGTTTATTATTTATTTTAATTGAATAGTTATACCACCCACGATTTATTTAATTTTATCTTATTTATTACCTTCTTTAATATGGTAGGTTATACTGTCCGCACTAAATTAAGTAATTTTCTTTTACTGCTACTTTAATTTGCATTTAATTTCTGTTTGATATTTTTAATTTATTGTCTTTTTTTATTTATTTACTGTTGTTTATTACTTCTATGATTGCATCACATCCTTTTAAAGAAATTTCAATTGATATCAAATGGGTTTTACTACAAAGTTTTAACTAACTTATTGTGATCTTAAAACTCTTTCATTTACAATGGATAACATAGAAAGACATGGTAATTTGAGCTGTCATCCTTTGTTTGATATTGGAAAATTAGGATGGAAGCATTCTTACAGGCTTTAGGAGATGATGGAAGGACACATCTTGTAACTAGTGCAGGATCCAATTCTGAAATCAAAGCTAACCGTAAACAAAAAGCTGATAGGTGTCCCAAGAAAAGTGTATGTCGTCTAATAATTATAGAGGGGAAAATGTAATTTTCATCCACGTTCATGAAAAAATTTCAACGTATATGTGCTTGTAAAACTGCCAAAGAAGCATGAAACACATTAAAAATAACTCATGAAGGAGAATCTATTATTGAATCAGAAACTTTTGACACTTCGATTTGATCCAGAATGAGTTTTTCGATAGTTTTATGAATCAATCTCGATTTTTGTCAAAACGATCTCGAAATCAAATGAAATTTTATGAGGCATCTTTTGGGCATAAAAAGAGCATGCAAATTATTTTTTGGGCCAAATTAACTTGAAGTCGTGTTTGATTGCATGACTTGATCAGATTGGTGTATTTGGACCATTTTGGTGGATTTTGAAGATTCATTAGGTTATGAAACTTGGTCAATGCATAAGCTTTTATGTGAAGGCTTTATTATATAAGGCATGTATGGAATGAGTTTTGTACGTATATGGGGCTGCCTTGATTGATTTTGGACTTAATTTTCGAATGATGCATTAGCAGTGGTGGGACGTGTAGGGTTTTGTTCTTACAAAATTATTATTTGTGGTTCTTTAGGTTCACTAAATTATGTGGGGTTGCCTCAGAACTCAATTCTACGGTGGTTTCCATCAGTTGGTATCATGCACGTCTAAGACTCATTTCATACATGCCTTAGACATAATAAAATTTTCATATAAAGTCTCATGCATAGACCAAGCTCCAGAACCCAAAAAATCTTCCAAATCTACCAAAATAGCCCAAATATAACAATCTGACCAAGCCATGCAATCAGCCACAACTTCAAGTTAATTTGGCCTAAAAAATATATTTACATGCCTCTTTTATGCACAAGAGATGCCTAATAAAGTTTCATTTGATTTCGATCACATTTTGACAGAAATCAAGATTGGTCCATAAAACTATAGAAAAACTCAGTCTAGATAATATCAACCTATATAAGACTTAATGACATTGTTAATAAAACTAATTCTTAGGCTCTAATCGTCAAATTATTAGAAAGGTTCTTAAGTCACTTCCAAATAAATTTGATGGTGAAGACATGCCATTGAGGAATTCAATGACCTCAAAACAACGAAACCAGAAGTTCTAGCTGGAAAGCTCAGAAATTATGAAAATAACCTCGCCATTAAAAAGACATAAAGAAGTAAAGGTAAAACTATTTCAGTTTCTGTTGCTTTCAATTCATCACACACATCACAAGGTAAATTTATTAAGCATGCATCGAGTGATAATCTAATTGCATTAAATAAAGAGACTGCATACATGTTAAAATTATTGATGGTGGTTTTTCACCTCGATGAAGTTCAAATATCGAGGAAGGGTATAATGAGATTTGTACATCGCCAAAAGAAGATGACGAAATTCCAAAGCCTAAGGAGGCTGAAGTCAAACAGAAGAGGTCCAACCCCACTATACAGAAAAGTTTTTATCGAGAGAAAAACCTGCCAATGATGAAACAAGTTGGGATACCGACCCAACCCATAAAAAAAGTATTAGATTTGACAGCATTTGAGTTTTTTTGGAAGTCGACCCGAGGTGGTCATTGTTTGTCAACCCGACCTGGTTTGAGAAGTCGGAAAGTTTGACCAAGAATCATTCACCTCGATATGCTGACCCGAGGAACGGGTTTGGGATCACAAAGTATGCTTGAAGTCATGTGACGTATGCCCTAGTTCAAAATATGAGCTTCAAGAAGACTAATGATGATTAAGGGAAAAACAACAGTTCTCATTGAAAGTAGTCTTTGCCAACCGCTATAGGGCGAGGCAGTGGTAGGGATGTGGCAAAGCAGAGCCGCCAGAGACCGGTACAGTGACAGTAAAATGGGCTATTCTGATTGGCCGAATTTTGGGTAGTTGAGGAGAGTTTCAGTATCAATGATGATGAGGAGAGTTGCGGTGGCTGAATTCTAAAAGGGTTGAAGATTCAGATTTAGAGGAGAATGGATTAGTAATTTTTGCTTCTCACGACTTGTAAAAGAGCGAATAGCTTAAAAAACTACTGATATAGAGAGAAAGTTGATTGGTTACCTTACCAAGTGAGTGAATTATAACAGGATAGTGTAAGACTCGATGTGTTGTAAACTTCTTGTAATTACCCCACTTGTAGCTCGGGCCGGTCTTGACCCTGAGCCATAACAAAATACCTCCTACTCTCGTGGACGTAGGCTGAAGCCACTCTTTTCCGAACCATGTAAATTCTTGTTTATGTGATTATATGTCTGCTGCTAAGTTTGCTTTGGTTCCCTACTAACTAAACAAATTCACTGTTGATGGAGGTTTGTTTGAGGGGTACATTTCCCAAATTGCCCTTGGAATAAAAAATATCCTCAACAGTTGGCGCCGTCTGTGGGGACCAGTATAAAAAGCAGCCAACACAATAAGATGATGGCAGAAGATAGAAGCCACAAAGTTGGGGAAGCATTGGTAGAATAGTGGATACAAGAATGACGGAGATCACCAGGTCGGATGTCAATCATTTAGAGCAATTGGACAACAATTGATGGAATTAAAAGGCTGTTGGATGACACATCAAACATGAAACATTGAGGGTGAGCTAGTTAGCATGGTTGGGTGAGAGGACCAACATGATGATTGTAGCCTCATGATGATCATAGCACTTATGGTGTGAAGGCATGAGTGGCGTTTGACATCCTCATTTGAGGTGCATAGTGCGGGGAAAACCTCAAGGCATGCGTGGCATTTGGAGCCTCGGGGTAACCATAACACAGGTGGCTGGAGGGTGGCGAGGTGTTTGGAGCTTGGGGTAATCGTAACACGGATGGATATAGGGCCTCCGTGACGATTACAGCCTCGGGGTCTGCATAGCATGGGGATGGATCATACCCATGTGACGTTAGGGGATCTATAGCACGGGGTTAACAGAGGTCCTCGAGGCGATAGGGTTGGGAGATATATAACACGTAAGGCTCATGGACCTTTGTGGCTAATTGTAGCTCATAAGGGTTAGAATGCTCGGGGTCAGAATTTCTCCCCAAATGGCTTGTTATTTTGTTAATGGCATGATAAATTGAGCTTTTCCTTGTGATTTCTTTTTATTTTGCAGGTTTTTTCATATCTTTCCCCTCCAGGATTTTAGGATGCGTGAGAGCGTTCATGAACTTCTTCAAGCCGAAAGGAGCAAAGAGGTTTCATTCCCTTACATCTAAATGAATTAGATGGCTTGGGGTCAGAATTCTTCCCACAAGGCCTCTCTCTGTCAGATTGGCTCAGATATGGGTTATGTCCCGCCAAAGACCTATTGCTGTGTGTTGGCGCATGAAAGGTTCATTCTCTTACGTCCAAGTACCTTAGATGACTCGGGGTCCCAAGGCCTTACTATTGTAATAATAGCCCGAGGAGAGGTGTTTTCCCTCGTGGCCTATGTTTTGTTTTCCAGATCTTTCTTTTTGGGATCACAGCATGTCGAGAGAATGCATTAGCCCGAGGTGGCATGAGATGAACTTCTTCGAGCAGAGAAACTAGTGGATGGAATGATCAGAGTTACCTCAGAGCCAACATGATCAGTCTGAGGAGGCATAGAAGAGGAGGTGACCAAGTTATGAATCAGAAGTAGAGGTGCTAGCGCAGGACTATAGACTTGAGGTTGCTCTTTAGAATGCCTGTGAAGCCTGGATCTGATTGATTTGAGCACCAATATTAGGGAGAATTTTTTCCTTCAAAAACATTCCAAGTAATGGAAATGTTCTATGAGGCATTAGGTAGAAGCAATATGAGGTGCCAATAAGAGCATCAGCCAGACGACATTAGATCAGTCTCTGGCTTCATGCACCACTATATTTTTTAAAGTTCCCGATATCAACTCACCAACTCATTGATACTGAGAACTATGAGATATATATTGATGGTATTTTTTCACCCCGATGAAGTTTAAATACTGAGAAGGGGTAGAATAAGATTTGTACTTGGCTAAAAGAGGATGATGAAGGTTAAAGAGCTTAGAGATGCTGAAGTCACACAGAAGGGCCCTGATTACGCCCAAAAAGTACTTGCGACTGTCGCAATATAGTTGGGGTGTCGGTTCCTCATAGAGATGGTTATAGAAACTAATTTACTCACACAAAAGCATTAGCAGTAAATTAATAGAAAGAGATAGATTGATTTGATAAAGTAAAGTAAAAACTATGGAAAATACTTAAAGAATATCAGTAGAGATATATGGCAAAGCATTGGAAATCCCTCTTGTATTAAACTCATATGTTCAGTTATTGATTCATGTTATTACTCAATTGAAGGTTTCACATCCCAAACCAATAACCGAAAGATATTTAATTCTACATATGTCAAATTCTAAGGTAATCAATGATTATTTTCTCTATCTTAACAGCAAACAAAAGTTATTATTATGAGCTATCCAACGTCGACAATATACCCTCATGCAATACTGCAACAGAATACTAACACATAAAACAACTTTACCAGTCACAACTGGGTTTGCAAATCACACATAGAAGAAGCATGACTGGATC